>AWUE01023781.1:0-28770 GCA_001974825.2 Corchorus olitorius
GTTTGTAACAAGAAAAAGGCACGAAGGTGACAATGAACAGAGACAATGCCAGTGGGACCCGTCATGTAGTGAGAAATACCTCTAAGAGTAGTGAAAACAGCCTACGCCACCGACTCGACCGTCCACGAATGCGTTGAGTCCTAACTACCCTGAAAGCACAACAAGAATTTGATGGGTGAGTACACGAATGTACTCAGTGAGTAAACCACCCTCAAAAGAGGATCCGAGAGGGTGGGGTGCATACACAACCAAAACAGTTCATAAAACAACAATTATAAAATCCAGATCGTCAATAAAAAAAACGAGTACATAAAAATCATTTATCGTCTCATGAAACAAATGGGCTGCCATTAAAACCTATTCAGAGTGACCTTGGCCCGAGTCAACCTCTGGAACCGTCAGGGGCATTTTCACCATCATAAAATAATCAGTAAAAATACAATTTATCTTATTTTTCCAAACAAGCCCGTTCCCCTGACGTTAGCTTGGGTCCGGTACTGCGTGGTGACCGCAGCACACCCAATTTATCTCTCCCATGCACATGCCGAACCGGTAAATAATTATGGCGTGTCGGGCTTGGAGCGACGAACCATTTGGATCCAAACTCAACTCATGGTTCGCCAATCAGGTCTAACTACTAGCTAGTAAACCACCAAATCAGCCACACTTACTCTCTGGACTGCGTCCAGTCCACGAGTCCCCGTGTGCTTACAAACAATTCAAAATCATTTTCAAAGATCACTCATGCACCCAAAACAATTTATTAAAACATTTTATAAAGCATTTAAATAAAAACAGTAATAAAACATTTTCCTCAACGGGTTCTCCGTTGAAGACAGCCCACTCACAGTTAAGGGGACTCGTACACCCCAATAGTCAATCCACTGTGAGACTAGCTGGTGTCTCGATCAGCGCCTCATCCGTCTGATTGAGCACATCCAATCACAAGAAAATCGTTAAAACCAATATCATAATCAAAATCATAAACCAACGTAATAAATCAGGATAATAAACCAAAATATCAAAACAGTCAAATAAAAATGGAACAAAATCACAAGAAGCACATAACCCAGACCCCACGATCTTAGTTAGACGATCTTAGCATGTCTATATAAGTCTCTTCAAAGTTTTAAGACGAGTTTCGAATTCGTAATACACTTTCTAGAGTTCAATTAATCATTTCTGGCGTTTGAGGGTAAAACTGTCATTTAGTCATCCAGGGGCAAGACGGTAATTTACCATACCAGTGCTCTTAAGGTGATCCTTTAGCCTTACATATTCGTTAAGTATGTTTAGATAACCCAATTCTTTTTCTAGGTGCAAAGTTGTAATTTTATACATTCAAGGGTAAAATGGTCATTTGAACTTATCGTAGGTTCCACACTGTACTATGTACAAGCGTATTTATTAATGTGAGCCACATAGTGAATTCTCTCATTTCTACCCTTAGGGGTACTTTGGTAAATTTGACGACTAAGGGGCATAATGGTAATATTGATAGGTCGAGGGTAGCACAGTAATTTTACCCAAAGTGGTCTCCTTGGTAGCTTTCTAATTCTGAATATACGTATCTTAAAGTTTAATTATCTGTATCGCGCTTTTAGGGGCAAAATGGTAAATTTGCCTAGTAAGGGTATTTTGATAATTTTACCCTTACAAGGTACGGTGTCATTCCTTACGTGTCATAGTTGTTGACCCCAGTCGATCGGACTCGAAATCGTAGCTCAACGGAATATATTAGTACACTATTACAAATTAAGGGTAATATGGTAATTTACCCACTCCAAGGGTAAAACGGGAATTTATGCTTCTACGAATAATACGGCTTTATACGATAATCGTTTAGATTTATTAATGCAACCAATGTCATTGAATTTATAAAATTTTTCTTCAAAGGGTAATTTCGTAATTTAATATCTCAAGGGTGATGTAGTAAATTTATCCATCCAAGGGTAAAATAGTAATATCACTTCTCAATTTATTTAACCAAAATCATTATTTCCAAAATTCTTATTTTCTTTATTTCCTTTTCCTTTTTCCTTTTTCTTTTCTTTCTTTTTTTCTTCTTTTGGGCCAGGCCCACTCAATTCTTTTTTCTTTTTTTTTTTTAAAACATTGGGCCTCAACAGGCCCAAGTGCTAAGCCAGGCTGCTGGGCCTGCGCTGGCGCGCCTGGGCCTGCGCTGGCCCGCCTGCCTGGCCTGGCGCGCCTGGGCCTGCGCTAGGCCCGCGTGCCTGGGCCTGCACAAGCAGGCCCTATGACTCTCTTTTTTTTTTTTCTATTTCCGGTAGCAGCCGGGAAGGCCACCGGAATCTGGAAATTTCCAGATTCCGGCAAGGCCAAAACAACTCCAATCTTAATTTTATTTCATTTTTCTCACTTCAAATTCAATTCCAAACACCATATCAACATTCCCAAAGTATCCCCAATACAATATCAACTTTAAAACATCAACTAATAAGAAATTAAATTAACTTCATGATCAAATTCAAACTTCACTTACCCACATTATCAACTCTTTGTTTCCATTCTTTTTCCATTGCTTCAACTTCGATTTTGAGTACAACAAAACTCCAAAGCACCTCAAAGCCACAACCCAATTACCAATTAATCTTAAAAGCAAACATAAATTCAATAATTTGTAAAGAATTTTCTCAAGTTCCTTACTCACCTTGCTTCCCAAAATATTCTCAATTTGCCAACAAAATACCAATGGTTGAGTAGAGGTTTATGAGAGGAATCTTTTGTTCCAATTGCATGCAAGAATGTTGCTTGAATGTAAAATGAATTCTAGAGAGATAAAGGTAGGTTTAGGGTAGAAAGAGAGAAAAAAGAAAAAGGAGAATGACGGGAAAGAAAAGAGGAAGGGAAGATTTAACTTAGTCATATTAAATAAATTGGCTAAATTGCCAATTGGTCCCCTAACTTCAACACACTTAGGAATCAAGTCCCAAAGCTCTTCTTTTTATTCAATTGAACCCTTAATTTCTCCCCTCCACTATTCCATATAATTAATTTCTAGCACCACAAATATTTTTATGGTATTACACATACCTTCATAGGCGTTCTGTAGAGAGAGAATCGAAGTCCCAAAGTTGCTTGGCGGATGGGACGAATCTGGAATTTCTGAAATTGTTTGTAGGAGAAGATGAACAGTGTTTCTGCAAAGCCCACTCCCGGGCAGATTTTGCGATAGAGAGTGTAGTACACCCCTAGGTCATATGATAGTGATTTTCGGGGAAATTGTTTATTGAAATACTTATGAGTTTTCTATATTTTCCCATAATTTTCCAAAGTACAGAATATTTTCTATGATTTATTTTCTTATGAAAATGTATGAGGAGAGTGTGACCTATTTTTGATGAATTAAATTCCGAAATTTTTACAGAAATTCTACTACCATATTATCTTATTTATGATCCATTAAAAGTGGTGTTTCACTCTCTAAAAATATTAAAGTGTATTTTCCTAATTTTATTCTAATTTAGGGAATTGTAGAGATTGTTGAAATTGGATTTTTGCAAAGATTTTCAAAAGCATTTCAACAATTCCCCAAAGGTGTTTAGGATCATGGGAGGATAGATTGGTCATGCATCTTATGCATATTGTATTGTGTTGGTTTCTAATGCATAATTAATATTGTTAGGCTTAATTGTGCATTGTTCATTTCAAGAATTGTGTTGTGATTGTGTGTGTTGATCAGGTAAGTAACCAGACCTTTCTAGTGTTTTCTAAGATTATTATATGTATTATAATTATATGATTTATCAATTGTTTTATGAATTGTTTTCCTATAAATGATTGGAAGTGTTTTGTTGTTTTTAAAAGAGTCGTTGTTTTCTTAAAATCGGATTGAGTATGCAAACATAAATGTTTTGGAATTGAAATTGTTTTGAAAGTAATTTGGGAATGTGAAAATGTGTTTTAATGTCCTTGGAAGGCTTTTCATAGTGAACTCGTACCTTCATGGGGTTAAACTGATGGTAAGAGTGGACCCATGCCTCAGGGGGTTAAACTGATTGGTAAGACTGGACCCGTGCCTTAGGGGGTTAAACTGATTGGTAAGAGTGGACCCGTGCCTTAGGGGATTAAACTGTTGGTAAGAGTGGACCCCTGCCTCAGGGGTTAGCCGTTGGCTAGACTCGAGATCTATACCGTTAACAGATGATTGTGATTGTGATTGTGACTATGATTGTGGTGCTGCCTGAAAGGAACTAAATGTTTATTGGGAATGAGAAATAAAGTGTATTGTTTTGGAAGTGAAAATTGGTTTTTGGTTTATCGAATATGTTTAAATGAAAACTATGATTTGCTATTATAGTATGTATGGTTTTATTGTAGTTGATCCACTTACTTAGATCTTGTTACTTACTGGGCTCTTTAGCTCACTATGTGGTTTATATGATTTTCAGGTGATGATGAGTAAGCATTGGGGATTGCATTGGGGAGAGTGATCGTTAGACGTTATAGATTCCGCGATAGACTTGCACTTTTGGAACTTAGTTGTATTTCAATGATATTGTTTAGTTGATACTTGAAGATTTTGTTAATGTTTGGATATTGAGACTTAGTTAATTTTAGACTTATTATATTATGTTGGACTGATAGCTAGCCTTACATGCTCTTGGGGTTCGCCTCATGAGTATGTGGTGTTGTTATGTTCCGAGCCTTGTGTTCGGGGCGTGACAATTACCAAATTAGATAAATTAGCCAATTACAAACATAATTTATCCCTTTTATTCAAAACAACTAATTCCAAATTAATGGTTTATTAGTATATCAAGAATAAAACATTAAGTACTAGTAATTTATGAACAAGCACAACAAGCAATAATTTGTCCATTAATTCTTAAATCCCTTGGAAGAAGTAGTACCATTACTTCCAATTGCTACCTTAGATTAAATTCGAGGCATTACCACTCACAATTTAATTAGCTAATGCAACTTAATGTATCAAGATAGTGTCGACTCCAATCTATCAAAACAAGTAAACATAGAATTCATGCAGAGATTTAAGAAATACCCAAAACAATTTTCATATATAAGTGCAAAATCTCACCTTGATATAAGTAAAGAGATCAATTAAATTCTACATTGGAGAAAAGAAAAAGGATTACTCACTCATAAATTCTACATTGGAGAAAAGAAAAGGATTACTCACTCATGAATTGAGTGAGCATCCAAAGAAAAAATGAAAAACTTATCTAAGGATGAAGAAGAAGACGGGGGCGGCGGCTCCAAGACTTTCTCCTCAAAATCTTCAAGCAATTCTTCAAAAATAAAATACAATCTCTACATAATAAAACCCTAGACCTAAGGTGGCTATTTATAGTGGAAAATAACCCCTAAAGACTCTAATTATAACAATGATAGGACTCTAGAACGGTTTAAACTCTAACTTGGTGTCCAAGTTGGCTTAAAAGTCTTCCTAGGCCAAAATTAAGGGTAAAAATCGGATCTGGAAAATTCTGGAATCGCACAACAACTTCGACAGCAATTTTTGCTTGAAGATGGCAGAACTGGGCTTTGGGCTTCAAATCAAAGTTGTAGATCTTGGAGTTCTCTTTCCAACGCCTACTAATGGGCTTCATTTGGAGGTCTGAGCAGAAAGTTATGGTCTTTTTACCAAGACTGCTCTGAATCATAATCCAATCAGGACTAATATGCGGGAATTGAATATTTTGCAGGGTTTGTGCGGCACCAATTGGGTTTTTGACTCCAATTGTCGGCTCATATGGGCTGATTAATATCCTATATAAAATATTCAAAAGTCCACGTCTTCAAGGCTATAGAGAATTATCTTCAATGATTTTCATATCTTCAAATTATCTTCAATAAGTCTTCAATCACGAACTTCGAATCTCCAAATCTTCACTCAAAATTACTTTGCTCATATCTGTGTAAAAAATCATCAAAATAGCTCCAAAAGTAGTGAAAATTAGTAAGTTTCCACTTTTCATCTCTTAAAGACATAAAAACACAAATATTAACAAAATAAGATATATTAGAGTATAAATTCATCCAAAAACATAAGAAAATAGCCATAAAAATAGGGTTGTTTTTGCCTCGATCACTTCATAACATCAACCTCTGCCAAATCTTTCCACCAAGTTGGAAAATTTCAACAAACCAAATTAGAATCCTACAAGAAATAAGAAAAACGCATTCTTAGTAAGCCCCAAAAGCAGCAAATATTGGAATGAGAGTGGGAAATAAATTCAAAAAAACTAAACCATAAAGCATAAGACAACAGAAGATATGGGATCTAAAAACCCATAAGAAACCCACCGTGAAAAGCCTGAAACCCACTGTGAAAACTAACAAATGATGATGAAGAAGAAGAAGACTAGGGTTTGGCTAGGTTTTGTTTTCGGGGATGAAAATGAAGTTTTTGTTTAATTGATAGAAAAAATTTTAGGTTATGTAGTTGGTATAAGGAGAAAATATTTAGACATTGGGGGCTAATTTTAGACATTAGGACATTTTAGTAATTGGCCACTTAAGTGGGATGGCCATGGGAAGGAGCCCACGTGGTCATCTGTGATACCCCCGATTTCAAGGGTATCAAGATGACACCCTGCGTGGCCATCAGGTCACGTGAGGGTATTTATGATGACCACCAAACAGTAAGCATATATGGTCATCCCGTGGTCATCTGGGGAGATACCCGATAATCTCCCAGGATGACCACGAACCAAACGGCCCCTTAGCCTTATCATTATCCTTTACCATGTATTTATACCTTGTAACACTCAATACAGAATCAAGCTTTCTCTCTCAATTTCTATTTCCCTTTACATTCTTTAAATAGGTTATCAAAATTTTATAGGGAAGTTTATCAAAATTTTATAAGGAAGTTTATTAAAATTTTATAGGAAGGTTTATCAAAATTTCATAGTGTGATTATCAAAATTTCACAATGTGATTACTAACATTTCATATTGGGGTTTTCAAAATTTTATAATGTGCTTATCAACGTTATCAAAATTTCATAGTGAGGTCATCAAAATTCCATAGGCATGTTAACAAAATTTAATAGTAAATTTTTTCGAAATTTCATAGTGTCATTATCAAAATTTCATATGAAGGTTATTAAAATTTCATTGGGAGGTCATCAAAATTTTAATATGGTAATTATCATAATTACATTGGAAGGTTATCACAATTTCATATGAATATTTAATTTAAACACGTTAGGTCACGTGCAATGTACGGGAAAGATAAGACTAGTATATATTATATATATTCAATCATGCAAATTCTGCAAATTGACAAGTCCACCGGTCTTAAACAATCCGTCAAAGTTGCTAGAATGAAAATTCTTACTTCAGAGCTATTGGATATTCCATTAACAATAAAAGGTTATGCATCGGGTATCAAATTCTTGATTGGAGTTCATGTTGAAAGCGAGAGTTCTCCTCCATTGATGAGCCTTGGTGGCTCGCAGGATTTCTCTGACGGAAAGTGCAGTGGTGATCATCGTGGCAAGTCCAACAATTCGGCCTTGGAATGTAGCAAAGGAATTAATCCAGTGGTTTCTCGAGGGATCACTCCCCTTGGTGATGGTTTGATCGAGGAGTGTTATGTCACTGATGTTTCGGGAACTGGTGCCGAGTTGGACAATTTGAATTCTAAGAGAAGTTTTTCTCCTAATAAAGAGAGTGTCTGTTATGATGGAATTGTTTTGATAAAGTTGACTTTGTGGCTGAAACTATGAGCCCATTTAGTAATGGTTCGGTTGGGAGTGAACCGAGCATTGATTTAAGGAGTGATTGTGGGCATGCTATTTCAGATGGTGGGAAATTTAAAAAGAAATTGGGCCAGAGACAAAAATGGGCCAAGTGTAAAGTTGTGAGAAGAATAAAAGGAAAAATACTAGAATAGGAGTGACTAAGATGATCCTTGGGGAAGCGGCACAAGTTGACCTAGGCTCCGTTTAGTAGAGCGATGCGGTAGCAGTGCGATTGACACTGTTTGGCAACTGTACAGATGAGATTACATTGTACAGATTAGATTAGGTACTGTACAGATGAGATTATTAGAGCAGCGATCGAAACGGAGTTTACAATTAAGCTCCGATTGATCCCAAAACGGTGATGAAACGGTCAAACGATGGTGAAACGATTACAGATAAGAAGCCCTAGATTCTGATATTTCCTAAACGATGTGGATATCAGATCTAGAAACGAGATTATTCTAAAAGAAGCAGAGGCAATGTTCGAAGTCAGTCAAGCTTTAGGGATTGCTTTCCTTGAAAATAGAAGTCAGATTGTTTCCGTCTGGCTAATCTTGATGGAGTTTAAGGGGAGGATTTGATGTGTTGTTGCGGTTTCTCTATTTGATGATGAAGTTCTGTCATGGTATATAAGAGGGCTGGGTCAAAAGGAGAGGAGAAGAGACGTTCGTTCAGTGGTGAGCTGTTTGGAGATTATTTTTTTATTACAAGAGTCTAAGTTATAAGTAGTCAATAACAGATTACTTAGAGCGATATGGGGGAAAGACAATTTTAGCAGCAGATTCTCGGTGGCTTTGGGTGCAGCAGGTGGTCTAATTTCTTTGTGGAGGAATGATTTCTTTGATTGGTGGTAGACAGAGCAATGATTTATTCTTACTGTTGTCAGAGTTTTGAAAATTTGTGGTTTTATATGTGTGACGCTGCTGATAGGGAATTTTTTGGGAGGTTTTGGTTAATTTCAAGCTTCAATTTGGTCTCCCTTGGATTTTGGGTGGAGAGATGGGAATGTTGAAGCAGACTCTTATTTTCGACTCTGTTTGTCTTTGTTTCTGTTGGTTTTTGCCTGCTTTTGGTTAGGAAGGCTAACACGGATGTTGAGAAGTTGGCAAAAGAACGTGTTCAGCGGACTACGCTTTTGACTCGATAATGCTAGTTTTCGGCTGTGGATTTTTCTTGCTTAGAGTGGCTGGTTTCAGTTTGGAGTTCTGGTCCTGGCTTGGTCTCTGTTTGTTCTGTTCAATTTTGCTGCTGTTTTTGTTTGGTTTGTTTCTTCTGATTGGTTCTCCCTTGTAACTTTTTGTAACTTTTGGGGGTGTCGTTCACTGGGTTTTTCCTCTTAAAGGTTTTAATGAGGCATTCTTTATTCCCCATTGTCTCTCAATAAATTCTTACCTTTCAAAAAAAAAAAAATCATGCATAGGAGTCATTAATAATTAATCAATGAAGAAAAAGGAAAATTAACCATTGTCGCTCAACAAAACCAAGCCCTATAGCAGACAGAGGAGTCTTCCAGAATTTACTTGCAGCAGATAAAGATAAATGATGAAAAGCACTCTCTTGCAATCATATGCGAAGGACAGGAGAATTGCTTTGTAATTTAAATCAACCTATTGCCATTAAAGTAATACAGTAACTTCTTTTAAAACAAAGCTGAGCCGCTTGAAGATCCATAGCGTACGTAAACACAATAAGAGATCACAACACAAAATTATAGTCTTTGAGATCACACAAAGCCCTTATTTTTTGGGTAGTTGGGCAGAGGTAGGCTAATAGAGAGAGTAATTAAGGGTGGTATTATATGTACACCCTAAATATATATACCCATCTCAAAATCCACATCTCTAACTATCTTCATGTGAGAGGCAAAGTATGATCCTTTCACATGCTAATTATGCTAATTTGGGATATGGTTTAAATAGCATCATTTCCCCTTTAATTAATTAATAAGCAGATATATGTTTAGGGAGAGAGAAAGGGCGGAAGCCATGGCGGAGAGTCGCCTCCCAAACATTGTCCATGCTAAACATGCTTTCACCGCATTCATCAACGTTCCATCCTTCCAGGCCATGAATTATCCCAGCTACTCTCCATGCGCTTATCACTCCTCTTGGCAACCAGTTCTGTTCATCGTTAATTTAATTTTTTTTAATAATTAATATATGTGCCCAATTATAACAAAAATATAGAGTACTAAACAAAGTGATAATAATAGTAACAAAAAAAGATAAAGAAAGAGCAATCAATCATGACTACAGACCTCACAAGAGTTCAAGTTGCCAAGAGATTTTGGAGCCACCATGGCGGGAGTAATGTGGTAGTAGCAGTCTAGGCGCACTTTCTTTGGTGGGAATTCGGAATATGGAATGAATAATGTTCCCTTTCTTGCCTTGAACTGTTCTCTTTGGCTCAATCCCTCCCCCACCAACCATATCTGCAGGCAACATGTGTGATTAATTAATTACTATAGCCTTAATTAATTAGGTGTTGGTAGTATATATTATTGTTTGATTGACATAATCATTCAAATTTTGCTAATTAATTAGCCCTGTCTTGATTCCATTTATGACAAAAATTTGGTGTTTTCTTGGGTGCGAATGCTATGGTGCAAATAGTTAATTATGGTCCTTGGATACAATTCTTTTAGTTCTAGCGCACTTGGATACTAAACATTCCAATTTGTTTAACCAGTTTAATAACTTGTATATATAACCGGTTAAGGAACTTGTTTAACTGGTTTAAAAAATAAAAGTTTTTAAAAAATGTTATACAAGTTTCAAAACCGGTAAAACAAGTTGAATTGTTCAATATCCAAGAGCTATGACTATAAGAATGCATTCAAGGGTCATAATCAACTATTTCTACCATATTTACACCGTAACATTCACATCAAAGAAGACACCATAAAATTTACCTTTTGGTCATAATTTTGAGCCAGAAGCAAGTTGTTTCCAAATTTGCTGTCAAGGCTCTGCTTTAACTTGTTGTATACATCCTCATTCATTGTGGCAACTTGAACACCTTTTTGGCACAAGGCAAGGGCTATAGCATGACCAACTTTAGAAAGCTTTCCAGTCAAGAGAGTTGGGTTGTTTCTTTTGGAATGCTGTTCAATACAATTGCTGCTGCTAAACTGCTTCCATCTACAATCTTTGTTTTAAGCTTAGGGTGCCTTCGAACATAGAGCTCTCCATTCCCATTAAGCTCTTCAGCCTATATATTTAATTGTAGACAAATTACTAATAAAATAAAGGTGGAAATGAGATGATCATAACATAATTATTAATGAGTACCATAAACATATAAGTAATATACCTGGACCAGGGGGCAGAACCAGGAATTTTATTTTGGGGGGCCAAGTAAAATATACCTAACTAAGTCAATATGTAACTATATATATTTATATACGCAATATTGATGTTGAGGAATAAATAGCATGTGAAAATATACTAATATTATATAGTATATAATATAATGTTTGGCTTCACGAGCTAACATTATCAACTTAATGATAAAAATATTAAAAAAAAAAAAGAAAATGGTTATGATATGGGGTAAATTTGATATTTTAATTAACGGTTAAGTCCACCACCTATTTCAAAATATATTACTCAGTTAATTTAATTGTTCCACATACCCAAATTCGTGAAGTGTCAAAAATCTAATTAATAAGTTAGCTATATTGATAATTGATAAAAAAAAAAAGATTTGTTGATTGATTTATTATAATTGGGATTGATTTGGTAACCATTGAAAAGACAAAATAATATTAGATAAAATCAAATATTATGAATAATAGTATATGAAACTTAAATGATACTATATAAATAATAAGTAATGTATGAAAAGGTAATATGGCCCTGCTGCACCCCTCTCCCTCCGTCACTAACCTGGTTGAGAAGGCCTAAGCTCACCACCTTAGCTCCCTTCGTATCAGCTTCCAATATAGCGTCTTCGATTAACTTATTGAGATCTGCTTTTTGAGTTCCCTTGGAGACATACTGCAAATTTGGAAATGTTAATTTATACAAATAACAATCAAATGACGACTTTCCACAAACCAACCAAATATTAAATATAAAGAAGAAACTAAGAAGGAATAAAGAGAAACACCCAAGATTGGAATTTGATTATTACATGCATAGTGTATCTTGGAACCACCCAAGATTGGAGTTTGAGCTTATCATTGAAAACGTTCCTCTCTGAAACAAACGTACGGCCACAAAAGCATGTGACAGGCCACATTGCCATCCTCAAGTACCACTTGGAAGTGTGTGGCTTAGAGGCCAAGTAAGCAAAGCCAAGCGGCAAATGATAGATTGAGTCTGTCGTGGTTAAATGCGTCAAATGAACCACGTCTGGCGACTCTTCCTGCCTTCTCAGTGAAGTCTCATACAATTCATCCGATGACTTATCCATTGTACCATATATGTAGTCATAAATTGGCATGAACAGACAGTAATTGGTCCGAACTTGAGTATGATTCAAAGAGTGATATCTGCCAATTATTCATCAGACATCAATTCTATTATAAATATGCTAATATGAAATTAAAAAAAAAAATATTCAGATTATTAATTTAAGCATGCATTGGATAAAAAACTTACGAAGGGGTGTACATGAAGTACTTGAGAGGGGGAAAAGCTGAGAAAACCCACTTGGGAACAAGTTCGAAGTTGCAGTGTCCCATATTGTTCATGAGATCAATGTAAGTTACATAACCAAAAGCAGCTACAAGGGAACCTGTTTCCGTCAACACCATTGCTGTTAAAGGTATAAGAAAGAGCAAGAAGTAGGCAACTTCTTCTGCAAACGGGTGGATAACCGCTGCCGAAACAACAATATATAGAACAATTAATTTGTTAGTACTATATAATTTGTGTTAATATTCCAGATTGAGTAAGGACTAAATAGCCCCTTTGCCTCCTGAACTTTGCAAATTTAGGCCAGATTGTCCCTGAACTTTAAATTGTGCCACTTTGCCCCTGAATTTGTAAAATCAGGCCAATATCCCTCCCTTCACTTCATGGATTCCGTTAAGTCTCATAAAGTTTGCTGACGTGGCACTTCCACATCAGCACTCATGTGGGCCCCACATGACCCTAAATACTAGGGTGGGGCCCACATGAGAGCTGACGTGGAAATGCCACATCAGCAAAAGTTTGCCACATCAGCAAATTTTATGGGACATAACAGAATCTATTAGTCAACCGTCAAATTAAGGGTAAATTGACTTGATTTTACAAATTTAGGGAGCAAAATGACACAATTTAAAGTTTAGGGGGCAATCCGGCCTAAATTTGTAAAATTCAGGGGGCAAAAGGGTAATTTAGCCATTAAATAACTGCCAAACTATGCAACTTCAGTTAATTAGTATGCTTACAAGTAATGGGTTCTGTGGCAATGGAAGAATGGTGATAGGAATGGTATCTAGAGTAGAGATAATGATGGTGCAATGCCCTGTGGAACCAATAATAAAGGAACTCGACGGGACCCATATGTAGAAGAACTGTGAGTATAACTCCGTCTAATCGCCATAAGGGCAAATGAGATACTCCTGGTATTATCATGTTTGCCAAGTAGAAAAGAAGCCCATTTAATATGATTTGGTCATCCCTGCCAAACCCAAATTAATTGTACATATGTACAAATAGGACTCAAAAATCAAAAAGGCTTAATAGAAAATTTAGCATTTATTAAATTAGTAAGAAATGAATTAGTCTTGAACTTTCAAAATTGTCAATTATACACCTGAATTTGTAAAAATGGGACAAATTAACAATATTGGATGAAAATTGATTAAATTACTTTAACAATTGGACGAAATTTATCGGAACCATACTGATTTCTGTCCAAAACGGGGTAATTTCCGTCCAACTATTAATGAAATTTAATCATTTTCCATCCAAAATAGCTAATTTGTATTTTTTTTTATAAATTCAGGTATGCAATTGGTAATTTTGGAAGTTCAATGGTTAATTTGTTCATTTCGTATAAGCTCAGGGGTCAAATTGTCTATTAAACCAAAACAAAAATGAAAGAAGCAAATTCTTTGATACATCACTATAGCTAACTATGATTACCACTTACCAGTTGCTTTCTCTGTCAACTTGGTCAAAGTCGATGCCCTTATCAACCAACGATCCTATTATTTCCTTTGGCATTTCGATAACGAGAAAGAGAAACCCATAATTGGTTGTGAAGGACTCTTGTCAAAAGAAATGGGAAGATGACCAAGTAGAAAAGGTCTGCCTCCTTTTCTCCATTATGTGGAAGTAAAGAGTAAGTGCTATGGACCACCCATGGAGCCAAGATAACATACTAACATGTTGCAATAAGGAAAGAATCAATATAATTTACAAAAAAAAAAAAATATCAATAAATAATCATAAAGGTTTTCAAGCCTATGTCAAAAATTGAATTAAAAGTTTCATGATGAAATCTTAAAAATAATCGAATAGAGATGCAACTGAATTAACATGGAGGGAAGAAGAATAAAGGACCTTGAAGTTCCCAAGGGGTTTCCATGGCCAGTTTGTGAGCACTCCTGGTTTAGTAGCCATACTAATTACTTGTGTTTAATTTCTGTGTCGCCAATCCACATCATTCCTATGTATATATAGGAATACGGATACTCAATGAAAAGGATAGTTGTAATAATTATGTTGCAAGAGGGCTAATTTGTATAATTACTCTTAAATGTGTATGGCATTGGCATGGTCAAATATAACATGTGTCATAATCCTAAAAACATCAATGAACGCAGACAGTTTGTTAATTAGAAGTTGACACTAAGATTGATTTGAAAATTCGAAAAGGGTTTTCCGTTGTTTTTATTAAATGCGGAAAATAAACGAGGGGCAAGGACAGGGGCCCCCTCGAGCCTCATGCATTGCATGCCTCCCATGCATGCTTTGATTGCTTTGATTTTTAATTCATGCTAAAAGCCACATCACCTAATTTCTGTCTCCAACCCACATCATTCCTATGTAATGGGTGAATTATCTACAAGTGTAAACTGATAAGGATAAACCATAAGTTTATCGCTTTATTCCTGTATATAATTATCACATATATTTCTTGTAATTATCTTTGTATTTATCCTTTATTATCCTCATCATCTACCTATGTATAAAAGCCAATACTGAAGCTAATCAATACAAGTCTTTCTACTCAATTCTTTTACTCTCACATGGTATCAACAGCCGAATAAGCTTCACAGCTGTTTTTAATTTTTTTTTTTCAAAATGTCAACCTCCAATTCCTCTCTTGTTTCTAGCAGCAGCAATTCAACCAACACTACTCTGCCAAACGGCCTAGTCTCTATTAATGTAGCTTCACAATTTCCTGTCAAATTGACATCCTTTAATTTTGCTGCTTGGCATGCTCAATTCAGTGCCTTTTTATTTGGATATGATCTCATAGGATTTGTAGATGGCTCGAAACCCTGCCCTCCAATCAATATTACAGAAAAAGATGTTGTTATCAAAAATCCAGAACATACACTTTGGTGTCGCCAAGACAAGCTAGTATTCCATGCCATCATGTCCTCTGTCTCCGAACAAGTCCTTCCCCTTATTTCTATGGCAAAAACCTCTGCAGAAGCCTAGCAGAAGCTTGAGCGCTCATATGCGAGCAAAACTCGCTCCAGGATTATCTCACTTAAAGGTAGATTGGCAAAAACCAAACAAGACAACAGGTCAGTATCTGAGTATTTGAACAGTATCAAGACTATTTCTGATGACTTAGTTCTTGCTAACTCACCTTTGAGTGAAGAGGATATTGTTGTTTATGTCCTAAATGGACTTGATCCCATTTTCAAAGAAATTGCAACAACCATAAGAGCAAGGGACACTTCCATCAGCTTTGAAGAATTGCATGATAAGTTGGTAGACTTTGAACTGACACTTCAAAATGAGGAACACACTCCACCTGTTGTTACTGCAAACTATACCAGAAAAACAAGTTCTGGTAATTTCTACCAACAAAAAGGGAAATTTGCTCCTCGTTACAATCCTAGGACTCCACGTCCTCAATCCGATGGCAACTTTTATCAACGACCTCAATCTGATGGCACCTTTTATCAGCGACAAAGGAAGCCTCAATGTCAACTTTGTGATCGATTTGGTCATACAGCCAAGCAATGCCATTCTAACAGAAATCTTTCCAGTGCAGAACCAGTTGCAAATCATGTTAGACGAGCTCCTACTTATGATAAAAGTTGGATTATGGACACGGGTGCAAACAATCATGTTACTTCAGACTTGAAGAACCTCTCCCTATATACTGATTATGAGGGGCCTGACGAAATCATCGTAGGCAATGGTTCAGGTTTGCCCATTTCTCATGTTGGTTCCACACATCTCACCACCAATACTCATACTTTTAAATTGTCTGATGTCCTTTGTGTACCTTCAATTCAAAATCATTTGATTTCACTTGCCAAGTTTTGTCGAACTAACTTTGTTTCCGTTGAATTTTTCCCTTGGCAGTTTTTGATTAAGGATCTAAACGCGGGGGCGACAATGCTGCAAGGCCAGAATAAAATTGGTGTTTATGAATTACCAAAATCAGTTCGAACTTCAAGTCATCTAGCAGTTGCAAATGTTCTTTCCAAAACCTCTATGGAAAACTGGCATCGTCGACTTGGGCACCCATCAAATCGTGTCCTTCATCATATTCTCAAATCTTTTAACTTACCATGTCCCTCCCCTTCTATGTCTAAGTCTCTTTCTGATTCCTGTCAGTGCAATAAGAGTCATAAGTTGCCCTTCTCTACCAATAGTCTTACTAGTACTAAGCCCTTAGAATTAATCTACACAGATGTTTGGGGACCTGCTCCATTAGATTCTAAGGATGGTTTTAAATATTATGTCGTTTTCATTGATCATTACTCCAAGTATGTATGGCTTTATCCTATGCGAAATAAATCAGATATTTACTCTTTGTTTGCATCATTCAAAGCCATTGTTGAAAATTTTTTCCAAACTTCAATCATCACTATGTATTCTGATAATGGAGGAGAATATCAGAAACTTGCAAAATTTTTTGCAACTTATGGAATTTCTCACCTTCAAACACCCCCACACACGCCAGAGCATAATGGTTGCTCAGAAAGGAGGCATAGACACATAGTGGAAACTGGCTTAACCATTCTCCATCAAGCATCTTTACCTCTCAGTTTTTGGTCTCATGCTTTTCAAACGACCACATACTTAATAAATCGCCTTCCTACACCTTTATTAAATTCCAAATCTCCATTTGAAGTCTTATTCAAGAATTTACCAAACTATAATAAGTTGCGAATTTTTGGTTGCTTGTGTTACCCGTGGTTGCGTCCATATAATAAACACAAGTTACTACCTAGATCAAAACCTTGCATTTTTCTTGGATATTCTCCTAATCAGAGTGCATATAAATGTTATGATCTTGACTCTAAGAAGATTTTTTTGTCTCGTCAGGTCCAATTTGACGAAACACAATTTCCATTTAGTTCACAAAAGAGTTCTGCTACTGTAAATGACTTGTTATCTAAATGGAGTCCCTCTTTGGTTGCAACTGATCCACCAGTTTTTAGTGTTCCTACTTTTTCTACAGGTTCTCCTGCGCCCTTGCCAAGAGATAATTTGAATGATTCTGGTAATTCATCAACATCTCCAACTCTTGCAGCAGAGTCCTCTCCAAACTCCACCTCCTTATTAGGTAACTCTCCAAACTTCACCTTCTCATCTGATAGTTCTTTACCTTTAAATCCCCCCAACAACATAACGCCTCCTTTATCTTCAATGCCACCTTCACAACTTCCTTCTCCTCCAAAAAGAACTCACCCGATGACAACAAGATCCCAAAATAATATATTCAAACCCAAAAAGTTAGCATTCAATGTTACTAAACACCCTTTACCACAAGATTTGGAACCAACATGTGTTTCACAGGCTCTCAAAGATGAAAAATGGAGAAAAGCCATGGATGCTGAATTCAATGCCTTGGTGAAAAATCAAACTTGGGAATTAGTACCTCCATCATCAACATAGAATATACTTGGATGCAAGTGGGTATTTCGGGTGAAAAGAAAACCGGATGGAGCAGTGGAAAGATATAAAGCTCGGCTTGTTGCAAAAGGATTTAATCAATATCCTGGTGTTGATTACACCGAGACATTCAGCCCAGTTGTTAAGCCTACCACAATCCGTGTGGTTCTTACATTAGCTTTGTCAAAAAATTGGCATATGCACCAGCTCGATGTAAACAATGCCTTCCTTCAAGGCAGCTTACAAGAGGAAGTTTTTATGTCTCAACCACCTGGGTTTATTGATCAAGCTCATCTGTCTCATGTTTGCAAACTTAAGAAGGCAATTTATGGACTTAAGCAGGCTCCACGTTGCTGGTATAAAGAGCTAAGTTCCTTTCTTATTGCTTTTGGATTCACCAACTCCATCTCTGATAGCTCGTTGTTTATCTACTCTAAGGATGATACTTTGATCTACTTCCTTGTTTATGTTGATGACTTACTTGTCACTGGAAATAATTCAGCATTCATTGCTAAATTTATTGAGATTTTATCTCAAAGGTTTTCTTTGAAGAACCTTCGGCCTTTGAATTTTTTCCTTGGTGTTGAAGTTGTTACAACCTCTACCGGGCTGTTTCTTTGTCAACACAAGTACATCAGAGAGCTATTGGAACGCTTCAATATGTCTGGTGCGAAAGAAGTCTCCACTCCTCTTGCCTCATCAGTTTCCTTAAAGCTTAATGATGGTACTGCTACAACAGATGCTACGGAGTATAGGAAACTAGTTGGTGCATTACAATACTTGTCTTTTACAAGACCAGATATCTCTTTTGCCATAAATAAGTTGTCCCAATTTATGCATTGTCCTACTGTGACTCATTGGAGCTGTCTCAAACGAGTGTTGCGATATTTAAAGGCCACATTGTACCATGGTCTTGAACTCAAGCGAAGTCCTTCTCTTACTATTCGAGCCTTTTCGGATGCCGATTGGGGTGGAAATCAAGATGATCGAACCTCTACTAGTGCCTATGTTGTTTATATTGGAGATAATGTCGTGTCTTGGAAATCCAGCAAACTGAAGAGTGTTGCACAATCTACAACAGAGGCAGAATATCGTGCTTTGGCAACATGTGCTGCTGAATTAACTTGGGTGCAAAATCTCCTATCTGAAATGAAAGTTTCTTTGATGAATGTTCCAACCATTCTTTGTGATAATGTGGGGGCAACTTATTTGAGTGCCAATCCGGTGTTTCATTCAAGAATGAAGCACATAGAGTTGGACTATCATTTTGTTCGAGCCAAAGTTAATTCTGGACAATTGATGGTTTCTTATGTTTCTAGCAAAGATCAATTGGCTGATGCTCTTACAAAGCCATTGCCATCATCTCGGTTGCTACATCTTCGGGACAAGATTGGTGTCTCTGATTGTTCCACCATCTTGCGGGGGCGTGATAAGGATAAACCATAAGTTTATCGCTTTATTCCTGTATATAATTATCACATATATTTCTTGTAATTATCTTTGTATTTACCCTTTATTATCCTCATCATCTACCTATGTATAAAAGCCAATACTGAAGCTAATCAATACAAGTCTTTCTACCCAATTCTTTTACTCTCACATAAACATGTGTTAAATTTACCCCAAAAGTGTAATGATACATAATTTTCCTAACTCTAGTGTAAGGGTTAACATATTTCCCAATTGGTGTAGTCAATTTTCCATATTTTACCTATTTTACCCCTTTTAAAAGTTTTTCCTTTTTTTTTTACTTACATTATTCCTCCAGATTTTTTTTTTTTAAAAAAAACCAAAACCAGCTGCCTCGTTTTTAAAAAAAAAACTTTTTTTTGGAGATGAACCAACTGCCTCGTTTTGGCTGGAAAATTTTATCAAAGGGAAAGTAGTTTATTTTATGCCAATAATTAAAAAAAATGGTTCGAAAAAGAATGAAGAAAGAAAAAAACGTAATATTATTTTTAATTTTTGTTCTTGATAGCTAATAAACACACTGCAAAATCTATCTTAAGAATGCCTCTCAAATCATCTTAATCCTAACTTAATAATTAAAAAAGGAAAAAAAAACTATTCAAAAGAGAACGAGACTGTGGGCTCTGTTGCAACAATAACCAAAGTAAAAGAAAAATTAAATTATGTCATATGATTTTACAAAGGTGACGAAATTTTTATCTGCATATCTCCTACAATTTTGAAGTTCTTCTAATTAATAGAGTGATTACCTAATTATTATACGTACAAACCGCTTGGGGGAGTTTTCCTCTTAGGCGGTTACTTGGTTTAAGAACTTGCAATTTCTTCCATTTCTTTTCTCAATCAATCATGCAAGATTTATGGAAGTTTTATTCAATTAAACATCAAATTTGTCATTTACATTAGTTAAGTCAATTTTTTTCTCTATTATTCTTGGGACTCCTTAGTGAGAGCTTTTGTATTGTCTCTGTACAAGTTTCCAATCCCGTTTTTTTTTTTCATCTTTTAAGTCTTTTCTCTTTTAAGCGTGAATGTGAAATGGAATTTAGTATGAAGAAGAACATTGGAAAAATAGTCCGTACATATGGACTTTGGTTGAAGGCTGAAATTCCAAAGAGAAATCTTGCTGCATTTGATAGTCCATCAGTCTCAACTTCTCATCATAGGAGTGAATTTGTTGGATTACAAACAGGAAATACAGTTGCTGCATTGTCTCTCAATATTGGTCGGAATCTACAAGAGGAAGCAGTTGCTGATTCTGTCGGTTATGGTGGTCGGAAAACGGTTACCGAAAGAGTAGTTACCGATGGAATTTCAAAAATACTGACAAATGATGATTTGGCAGAATCTTCAGGAGGATTAGTAACTGTTCCTATTAACTTGGCTATAGATGTGGAATTGCAAAAAACAGTTGCCATGATCTCAAAAGAATTGACTGGCAGTAATTTCCATTCTGATGTGGCTAATCCACCTGTAATAGAGACGAGGCAAGAGAAGGACTTTGCTACACGCCCCTCCATTTTGTCACACACAATGTTCCCTCCTCATATGTCTATCATATGTCAGGCCACATGTTATCATTTTGTTGGTCCCAATATATCATTTATAAATTTTAATTTTTCTAACCCTTAAAATAAAATTTTAATTTTCATTTGGGCTAAACTTAGTGAATTAGTTATATATTTAATTTCTAAAACTCTATAACAATATTATTAATTATGGAATTTAACCTTAAAATAAAAATAAAATTTTAATTTGGGGCTAAACTTAGTGAAATTAGTTTTGTATTTTATTTTTAAAACCCTATAACAATAAATTATTAATTTTGAAATTTACTCTTAAAATAAAAATAAAATTTTAATTTGGGACTAAACTTAGTGAAATCAAGGCTAAACTTAATAAAAAGAATAAAAATAGAAAAAAAACAAAGAAAGGAAGAGAGAAGACACGTGGCCTAATGTGTGATGGACACATCAGGAGGGAGAATTGTGTGTGACAAAATAGAGGGGCAAGAAGAATTATTCGCAAGAGAATGTTTTGAGATAATGAATTTCATGCTTTGACAAAAACACCATAATTGCAAGAGTGGGATGTGTTTTGATTGAGAGATGCTTCTGGTCATATTGTCTTATCAGCTATTAAATACACCAATTACTTGTAATTTCCATCTTATTAGTTGTATTTGTATTTAGTTTGCTCATAGTATAGCACACCAAGATTTTGGTGTTGGTGCATACTATGTTTTGGTATGGGGTGATTCCTCCATGCGTTTGTAATTCTTCTTGATCAATAAATCAGGTTCTACTTGATCATAAAAAAAATAAAAATTAATGGAGTGATTGGTGGGAACAAAGAGTGTTTTTCATTTTCTGCAAAATAAAAAAACAAATTGATTTCTCATTTTTTTCTTAATCTGTTGTAAAGGGCAATATAGGTAACGTCTATGAGATTCATTACACCAATGGGGAAATATGTCAACCCTTACACTAGGCTTAGAAATATTGTGTATCATTACACTTTAGGGGTAAATTTAACCCATGATTACACTTATGGATAATTCACCTTATAGGAATACGGATACTCAATGAAAAGGATTGTTTTTTTTTGATGGTCAAGTAAAACTTGATATATTGATAAAGGAATTACAAAACGCATGGAGGTAGAACTCCATACCAAACATAGTATGCACCGACTCCAAAATCAAGTTGGGCAATACTATGAGCAAGAACATTACAAGAACGATTAACATGTTTAAAAGAACAAGAAGTAAAATAATTAGTTAATTCATTAATTTCCATAATCAAGCAGCCTCCTTGCCATGTAGATGAAGTTCCTTTAGCGATTTCTCGAACTGCCACCAAGCAATTAGTTTCCAAAATACAGCACTGGATATTACATCCGACTGCAATTTATAAACCCAGGTGAATTGCTAAAACTTCAGCATGTAAACTATCAGCAACAAAGTTGACTTGTTTGAAGGCTGAAGAAATAATTTATGCATCAGAATTGCGAATGACAATACCAAGCTTTGCTGATTTTAATGAAGAACAGTAAGAGGCGTCTATATTTATCTTGATTACAGAACCTTGCGGTGGAATCCATTGGACAATGTGATGGGAGCGCTGAACAGGGGCTCTATTTGTTGATGAATATGTTACCAATTGGTTAGCCCGAGAAACCAAAGTAGTAGGTAATAAGCACCTTTGATCAAAGAGACATGTGTTGCGGTTCGACCAAATAAGCCAGAGAACTGTCATCACGATTGTAAGAGAGTTTTGTAGTTTTGCTCGATTTAAGAGATAAGACCACAGAGCATCTCCTTGTAATTGTGTAGCATAAGAAAGAAACCATGAACAACATAATTCCCAAACTGATTGGCTAAATGGGCAATGTATGAAGATATGAGATAAAGAATCCTCAAGACCTCCACAAACATCACAGGTAAGGTCAACATCTATACCTTTTTGTCTCAAAATCTGTTTACCTGGGATAATTTGCCAAACCAATCGCCAGATAAAGAATTTGACATTTGGTTGCGCCTTTGATTGCCATATGAGTCTCCAAATTGCTGGACGTTCATCTTGTTGAAAATTCTCCCGGCCAAGTATGTTCCGAGCTACGAAAGATGCAGATTTAACAGAAAATAGTCCCACTGGAGAACTAGACCAGATAAGTTCATCCTCCTGATAGGTCAGTGGCAATGGCATTGTTATGATTCGGTCCAAATATTCATCAATAACGAGTTCCTCCAATTTCTGGATATCCCATTGTCTTGCATCAGTAATCAACTCCGAGACAAACATTGATTGGATTTGAACACCCGCCTGTGGAGTCGGCTTATAACAGGGAGGTTTGTTAAGCCATTTTTCCTGCAAAACATCAACATTAATCCCAAATCTGATTCTCCAATGAGTACCGCCACTAGCACCTGTCTGCCTGCCAATAAGCTTCTCCATACAAATGAGGGATTGCTCCCTAATGCAGCCTTCATGAAATTAGAATTAGAAAAATATTTAGATTTCAAAATTCTAAAACACAAAGAGTCTGCGCTATGTATTAATCTCCAACATTGTTTGGCCAGCAAAGCAAGATTAAAAGCCTCCAAATCTTAGAATCCCAACCTGCCATCTAACTTTGAAATACACAGAGAATTCCATTCTTTCCAATGGATCTTTTTTCGATCTAAATTATCTTCGCACCAATACCTTGCAATAATCCTATCTAATTCGTGCAAGAATGTTTTCGGGAATTTGAAAACACTCATTAGATATTGAGGTATGGATTGTGCAACTAATTGAAAGAGGACTGCCTTCCCTGCGATAGATAAATATTTCCACTTCCAATTTCTGATTTTTGAAAGCAATCTATCTTTGACAAGTTGTAGTTCTCTTTTCTTCGATCTGCCAATCATGATTGGTAGGCTAAGATACTTCTCAGAGGCTAATGATCGATTAACCCCCAAATAAGATAAGAGATCATCGCGAACACCTGCAGGTACATTATTTCCAAATAGTAAAGCAGATTTGTCTATGTTAATTTGTTGACCTGAGGCCCTTTCAAACTGTTGAAGTAATTGTAACACAACATCACAATCATCTCTATTTGCTCTAAAAAACAACAGGCTATCATCCGCGAAGAATAAGTGGGAAATTCTTGGTGCCTGTCGAGTGACTCTAACTCCTTGAATACAATCATCATCCTCCGCTTTCTTCATGAGACTGATTAACCCTTCCATACACAATAGAAAGAGGTATGGAGATAAGGAATCACCTTGTCGGAGACCTCTGGAAGGTATGATAATTCCATCTTGAACGCCATTGATACTGACTGAATAGGTGACACTACTGACACATGACATAATTCGAGAAATCCATTGCTCAGAAAAGCCCATTACTTTCATTACTGCTTCCAGGAAGCTCCATTCGACTCGATCATAAGCTTTGCTGAGATCCAACTTCAAAGCCATATGATGATCATTACCTCCTATTTTGTTGGACATGTGATGAATGGTTTCAAAAGCTATGATTGAATTGTCAAAAATTTGACGGCCAGGGACAAAGGCACTTTGTGTTTCAGTGATGATTTGGGGTAAAACTTCTTTCAATCTATTGGTAATAGTTTTTGTAACAATTTTCATGATAATGTTACAAAGACTTATAGGTCGAAAGTCTTTGAGAAAGAAAGGGTTAAGAGTTATAGGAATAAGAACAATGGATGTGTGATTGTTGTTAGGGAGAGGGATATTTCTGTTCAAAAAATTCAACGCCATGGATGTAACTTCTTTCCCAACAATCGCCCAATAATTTTGATAAAGACGAGGGTTCATACCATCTGGTCCAAGAGACTTGCTGGCATCCATCTGGAAGGTTGCATTTTTAATCTCCTCCTCTGTAAACTTTCGGTCCAATAGTAGTCCCATCTCATCAAAAACTCTTTCTCCAATTAAACTAACCACCACATAAGTATCTTCGGTAGAGGGATTATCGGATGTGAAAATAGACTGGTAATATTGATGAATTATCCTAGTCATATTCTCCTTATCCATATAAAAGATCCCATTTTCATCATTTATCCCACTGATCAAATTCTGTTTTCTCCTCTACGTAGCCACTGCATGAAAGTACTTTGAGTTTCGGTCTCCATCTTGCAACCATAACGCCTTGGATCTCTGTCTCCATAAAGGTTCCTCCTGATTGTACAAGGAATTGAGTTCTGCCTGATATTGAGAAAGGTTACAAGAATCTTCCCCTGATTGACCAGCTATGAACTCATCTTCACATTCCTTTCTTTTTTTGATAATATTGGATCGAATCTGTCCAAAAACTTCCTAATTCCATCTACACAATAGACTTGCACAATTGGAAATTCGGTCACAAATATCACGGCAAGAATCAGCATACTATCCTAAGCAAATCATATCCCTTGCACCATCATGTTCTATCCATATGTTCTCAAAAGGGAACCTTTTGTCGCCGATTATGTTCTCACATGGTTTGCTTAATACATTGAGGGAGATAGGCAGATGATCCGAAACCGATGTAAATAAATGTTCCTCAAAAGAGTAAGGAAATCTAAGTAGCCATTCTTCATTGACTAAACATCGGTCCAGTCTCTCAAAGACACGTTCACCTCCTTGATTTCTGCTCCAAGTCAATTGCGGCCCTGTAACTGGTAGTTCTCGAAACTGACATGCTTCAATCACCTCTCGAAAATTTTCCATCTGCATATTTAGACGAATAGGGCCACCAACCTTTTCTGATGCAGTCAAGATTTCATTGAAATCTCCTCCACATAACCATGGAAGAGAGGATCTATCTTTCAAGGAATCTAGCAACTGCCAAGAGAAACGTCTATTGCTTGTGATTGGATCGCCATAAAAGCCAGTTAGTCTCTAATGGTCATTTTTGCATATCCAGGGGCATTATGGTCATTTTTGCATATCCAGGGGCATTTTGGTCATTTTTGCATATCCAAGGGCATTATGGTCGTTTTCACGTATCCCATGGCTTTTTTATCATTTTTGCACATTCAGGAGCATTTTGGTCATTTTTGCACATCCAATGGTATTTTGGTCATTTTTGCACATCCAAGGGGCATTATGGTCATTTTGGTTTTATTCTTAGCTTTAGATTGGCTAATTCGTTTTAATGGTTGTGCATATTCTAGAATTTATTTCCATTTAGTATTGTTGCATTTTACCAATATACCTCTTAAGGCACAAATTAGGAATAAGTTAGAATAATTTAATTTACTTTAGTCATGTTTAAGTATTTAGCAATTTTTAGGCTCACTGTTAGACTCAATCAGGGAAAAGAAATGTTATTAAGCATACTTTAAATAGTATTAGGTACATTTGCATATATACAAAGCATAAAATTAAAGATTACAAAAAAGAATGGGAAAGTGATTAGCTTACATAAACAGCCTAGTCTAAGGAAAAACTCTAGTGTTTACAAAATTGGACATTAGGTCTTGTTGGTCCTTCCCACTTCTTCTTCTCCCATTCAACACATGTCGAGTTGCATTCATCCCTTGTCCAGTACCATGGCAACTTCCAGCATCTTTTGGTTGGACTAAACCTGCAGGTTAGTGCAACATGTGGAAGAAAATGTTTCCCCAGGCTTGAAGCATAGTCACCATCAATTGGTGATATGCCTTCTTTTCAAAAAAGCAATCAACAACAAACAGAGCAAGATAGCATGCAAAGACGATCAAACAAGCCATGTACCCGTGCGTTGAAGATCTTTTGAAAGACCTCATTATGCAGGGCTGTACATGAGAGTGTGCAGGGGCTAATACAGTGAAGATTGAGTCAACAGTGATGCAGGAAATGCAGCAAGCAAACACTACAAGGCAAACAGCAAAAAATCGCACCAAAAAAAGCAAGTTGATGAATGCAAACAGTATGTTTAAAAGCCTGGGGAAGTTTTTAGTCTTAGGCATATTTTAGGACATGAGGTTCAGGATTAATTCCTGGCCTCGAAGTGCTAATCTGCCATTCAAAAAACAGTGTGAATGCAGCCTAATGTCATTGTAGGTCCAAATGGCAAAATGGCTATGCGAGTCCATTACAAGCATAAAGAGCAAAGTATGATTTCAGAGCAATCAATTCAAGGGAGGAAACAGAATCATGAGCAATAGGCATCCACATTTAGCATACACCAAACACAAGAATGAAAGAGCAAGGCCAGTTATGACAGAGCAAGAAAAGTAAATTGAAAATGACAAAGGCAGGATGGACAATCTCATAAGCAAGCAGGGGGCATCAAGGCTTAAGCATCATGGCATCATTTAAGGAATTTCATCAAAACAGGCAAGAAAGCCCAGTAGAATTTAAAACACCAGCAGGAGACAGAATTCAAAATCATGCAGTAACACTGACTATTTAACCCTAAGCAGTGGCATTTAAATAGGGGATTTTCTTACTATACAGCATTCACCCTGCATGAAACTCAAGCATTTTTGCAGTATAAGACAGATTTGGCATGGATGCAATCAGAAGCTTATGGCAATTAAGTGACACAAACAAGCTTACAAGTCCATTCAAACAAGCTGAAAATTACAAACAGGACATGAAGATGAAGGTCACAATGCAACCCAATGATCAAGGCTAGATGCTACATGGTTCAAAAGGGGATGTCATTCAGAAAACTCAAGGTGAGAGACTTATGAGGGGCATAAGGGTAGTGATTGCAGTAAGACAGGGCCATTTAAATGTGAAACCAGCTTCAACAGGAATTCAGCATGTGCAGTGGGTCAGGTTACAATTTAGGTGACCCAAATCAACAGTACAGGGCATTAACAGCAATAAGAGCAGGACATACATGTCCTTCAGTTCAAACAGGGCATTTACAAATGGGAAAGGATGGCTGAATTAAGAGTAGTGGTAAATGGCTTACAAGCAAATTTTACATGGCAGGTCAGCAAAGCAAAGTGGAGTATTGTCATTAAAAGTAAAACAGGGCAATTAACAAAAAAATAGCCAGAAGTTCAGTACACTTGTTGCCATGAGACAAGATATATGGGTGCAGCACAAGATTATGGTAGGTGGGCTTAACAGGGGTAACCAGATTCGGGTCAATAATGCCAATGCACAAGCAATCAAACATATCAAGGGCATGTGAGATTTGAACTTTTATGATCAAAAAACAGCAGTTACAGAGAAATAGAGTCTACCTTTGTAGAGAAAATCAATGACCAATTAAAAACGGGTAATTGCAGAAATGCCATCCAAGAGTTTCTAGAAGGAGAAAGAAAAGGATACCAGGAAGCTAGCATGGAAGAACCACGTGCGGAGGAAGAAATCGTTAGGTGACCTGCACAAAAGAACAAAAATGGTTAGCGGATAAAGGGGAAAAGATCCGTTAAGAGAAGAGAGGGGTGAGCTGGATCTTATCAGAAAATTTTCTCTGACGTTAAAAGAAAAAAATCACACTAAAAAAGGTAGGAGACAAAAAAAAATCACCTGGAGAGAATTCATCTTCTCTATCAGCCCCCACACACTGAAAAAAAAGCTCGAAATTCGTTTTTTTTAGCCATTTTCTCTCTTGAGAAACATCGACACAACAAAGAAAGGATACTAAAAAAAAAACCCAGAAAAAACCCATAAGAGCTTTTTTTCTCTGAGCCATTTTCACTCTTCTTGACGATCGACACAAAATCCACCCGTCCAAACACCCCCAGATCTTTTTTTCATACACCCTCACACCCACAAATATACACAACACGTGCTCAACCACACAAAATACCCAGCACATCCAAGATCTTGCACGTATCGAATGGTGGAATCTTGAGATCCATAAAATGACTCTTTCAAAGACTTGGATAACACTAAGCCGAGGGTTTCGAAGGGGTTTTTGGGGAACCTAGGCTTGGATTCGAGCCTAGGAGACGATGGTGACCATTCCAGAAGAGTTTGAAGGTGTTTCGACGGTTGAGTTCGTCGGATCTGTGGCGAGAAGCTCTTTAGTGACAACGGCGGCTAGGGTTTGGTAATTGGGAAGAGAAGAGACGAGAAAGTGGAAGAAGAAAGGGAAT
>AWUE01023782.1:0-48562 GCA_001974825.2 Corchorus olitorius
ATCAGAAAATTTTCTCTGACGTCAAAAGAAAAAAATCACACTAAAAAAGGGAGGAGACAAAAAAAAAAATCACCTGGAGAGAATTCATCTTCTTTATCAGCCCCCACACACTGAAAAAAAAGCTCGAAATTCGTTTTTTTTAGCCATTTTCTCTCTTGAGAAACATCGACACAACAAAGAAAGGATACAAAAAAAACCCAGAAAAAACCCATAAGAGCTTTTTTTTCTCTGAACCATTTTCACTCTTCTTGACGATCTACACAAAATCCACCCGTCCAAACACCCCCAGATCTTTTTTTCATACACCCTCACACCCACAAATATACACAACACGTGCTCAACCACACAAAATGCCCAGCACATCCAAGATCTTGCACGTATCGAATGGTGGAATCTTGAGATCCATAAAATGACTCTTTCAAAGACTTGGATAACACTAAGCCGAGGGTTTCGAAGGGTTTTTTTGGGGAACCTAGGCTTGGATTCGAGCCTAGGAGACGATGGTGACCATTCCAGAAGAGTTTGAAGGTGTTTCGACGGTTGAGTTCGTCGGATCTGTGGCGAGAAGCTCTTTAGTGACAACGGCGGCTAGGGTTTGGTAATTGGGAAGAGAAGAGACGAGAAAGTGGAAGAAGAAAGGGAATCAGCAATTTAAGCCCTCATCGGCCCAAACGACACCGCATAGGTAAGTGTCATTGTAATTCTTTCAATTTTATTCCCCTGTTTTTCAATTTCTGCAATTTGGGACTTGACATGCTGGTTTGATGCAATTTGGGGCGTGATTATGTTGATTTGCTTCAATTTAGGGCTTGATTGTTCCATTTTCATGATAAAGTTGATAGACTTAGCTCATTTTACTCTTGAGTGATTTTTTCAAAATAATTATGTCTCAATTTAAGGTCTTTGATTTGGGTCAAGTTTATGGTCATGAGTGTCCTTAAAATTAACCCATTAGTGTAAAGATTAAATTTTTATTTAATTGGTTGATATGATTGGATATTATTGGCAATTTTAAGTTGGAAATGTATGTTTTTTAGGTGTTTATGGTATAAAGGTTGTGTCTTTTTGGTTGATTTAAGTATGTAATGTTAAAGTTTGGATCTTTATGTTTAAATTGACTTGAAATTGATCTTTATTTAAATTTAGCTTCATGAATTTTTTTGATTGAACTGCCTTTTGTGTTAGAATTTGAGATCTATGGTTGAATATGCTTGATTGCTCAATTATAAAAACTGGGAATTTCATTAAGGGGTAATTTTGATTTGCAAAGGGGAGCTTTCAATAAAGATTTGTTTGCAAGATTGAATTTTTGGTCACACTAAATGAGATTTGCTCAATTGTGGTGGTTAAGGTGCTCATGAGTTAATTGAATGTTGGATCTTGAATATTGATTTCCAATTAAGTTAATCTTGATTTGGAAATGGGGTCTTAACTTAAAAGTGAATATTTTCTCAAATTGGAATTAGCTTGGAGATGATATGTAAGACACTTTGGGCTAATTTCAATTTTAAGGAAATTGAACTTGGAGTTAAGACCTAATTTCTCAAATAAAGGTTAATTTGAAAGGAAATTGACCCTTTTTTAGAATTATGATTGTCACTTGGTAAATTTAGGTCCTTGATTTGCATTGATGAAACGTGACTCGTGTTGTTTTCCTGAATATCGCTGATCATTTCCTTTAGTGTGCAGAAAGGTCCCCAGTATGCCCGGTCCGGCCCATAGGATTTTATTTCTCTTATTTGTAAATATGTTAATTGGCCTGGTTTGGCCTCGACCTGTAATAATTTAGTAATTTAGAGTAGAACTTAGTTCCATGCATATCATACCTATCTGCCATTGATTATATTTGTTTACATATCATGCCACCCCTTAAATTCAGTTAATGACCGTAACCCTTCCGAAGAAGGGGCATTCAGTGAGTGATCGAGTTTTCGGGGCCACTGAATGTCTCCGAGGATGAGACGACTCTTCTCGGGATGCGTCGGGGCTCCGAGCATATATCCCGGGAAATGCTTTCAAGAACCTGGGTTACGCGAGTTAGCCTTAAAAAAATTGGACTTTGCATTCATCATTTGCATACATGCATTAATTTAGAGGTAGAAAAAGGAAAAGATCCAAAAAATGAAAAAAAATCAGAAAATTAAAAGAAGTAATAAAGGGTTTTTTTCAAAAAGGAGTTTTCCTCAAACCATGTTCTCTTATTTGATTTTCAAAATTAAGAAATGGACAATTTAAGAGTTTTCAAAGTAAGCATTTTTCAAAAAGAATGTTTTTTTTTAAACAAGGCAAAAGAAGATTTTGGAAACAATAAAATTGATCAAATTTTTTTCAAAAAAAATCAAAAATGGAAAAAAGTTTTTATCACGGCATTTTCAAAATTTCTTCCCGCTGTGGAAGACTCAAGAAGAGAACAAACAGTGAAAGAGAATCGAGACGGAATTGATCGATGATGTTCGATCACATTCCTCGAATTCTCGACATTGGTTTCAAAAATGGTTTTATTTTCTTTTCATAACCTTTTTTTTAATAATCAAAGATTAGGATTAAAAGCAAGCTTTTTCTTTTGACCCAGTAGATCTAGTTAGATTAAGAGGTACCGTCATTTGACGGGCGCTCCGGGGATGCTAATCCTTTCCCGGGCGTAATCGACTCCCGAACCTAGATTTAGGATACAAAGACCGGACCTTAGGTTTAGTGGGTCCATTGCCAAGTTATGGGCTCTACTTATCTTAAGTGACCTTTAGATGACTAATCACACCTTAGAATTCTGATTAGTGGCGACTCCATTTCCAACGTCGTTTCGATAGGGTTCCCCGGACCCGAACGTTTCGACAGCTTGGCGACTCCACTGGGGACTTTTAGAGAGTCAGGCCTCACTTAGTTTAACAAGATCTAGGGTCTTAACAATGATTGGTTGCATTGTGTCATTTTCTTTGATTGTGTTGCATTTTCAGTGTTTATTGTTGCTTATTACTTGCTTTTATTGCTTAACTGTGTTTTTCATGTTGTGTTGATTGGTGGTCAGCTGCTAGTTTGGGTTAGGTTGGGGGGTTTTGGTTTGGTATGTCGGTAATGGTAAAGGGTTTGTATGTCCCTTCTGCACCACATCACTCTTTGCATTGCATATATCAGCTCGAACCCGGAGCTTGAATTTTCCACCCTTAGCTCGGGGGCAGATTAGCTAACCTTCGTGGGGTCAATTAAGATCCCCGTATGGGTTATGTGAAATGCCTCCACCCGGATTTAACCCTTTTCAATGAGCCTATAATGGGTGAGAATCGGGGGCCTTACTAACCTAGAACGGGCATCAATAAGGACAATTTGGGAACCTTTAGAAGTCAAACTGAAGCCCAGCATATAGAAATGAGAAAGCTAGCTTGTATAAAGCCAAACCCGTGAGGATGAGTGCAATAGGACACAAAGAAGGGACATTTCCGACCTTTTCTACTTTCCGCTGACTTTTTGAGATCGAACCGTAGAACGAGTAATGATATTACTCGCAAATAGGAGACCACCTGCCCCGGGGCCGTTTTTGCCCGATTTCCTGGCTTTCAAATTACGTTACAATAAGTGGGGCCCACTTTTTATTTATTTACCGCAATTTCGAGATTATGTTCTTTTCGGCTTTACTAATTTGTTTTCTTTGCCTTGTTTTGTTTCTTTCTTCTTCCCGCATTTCTTTTGCATTGCATATAGGGGTCCATTCCGTAGTATTCTCAAGATGAAGGAGAAGCGTTTGAGTAAGAATACATGGGGAGACTCCATCGGGGAGGGGCAGTTTCCGTGGGAAGCACACGAGCATATCAAGAAGTTCTTTGTGACCGAACAGAAAAGGAGAGGGGATTGCCTGACCGAAGGATTTGTGCCGGTTTTACCAGAAGCGGTCAGTTTATCACTACAACAGAACAGTAATTTGACTGAGCTTAACCAGATTTGGGAACAAATGTCTAGCAGTCAGAAGGCTAGGTTTGGGAGCTTGTATGGTCATATTGGAGATCTGTTGAATGTAAAGGTCAACGAGAATCTCGTAAAGGCAGCTATTTAATTTTGGGACACCTCGTACAGATGTTTTGTGTTTAATGAAGTGGATATGACCCCAACAGTAGAAGAATATAGGGATATGCTACAAATTGGCGTGGAACCGGATGGAAAGGTATACTGGCCCCTTAAGGATTCAACCTGGGATAGTAATCTGGCAAAGATCCTTGGTAAAAAGGTGGAGATACCTAGGGGAAGAGCTCAAATGGAAGGGAAAAGGATAGCGGCTGTTCCCCTTATAGAAATTGCAAAAAGAAATCTACACGAAGATAAGGGTTTGAAGGTCTTCGCTCTACTCATATACGGCTTAGTATTGTTTCCTATGGAACTTGGACATGTGAATGGGGCAACCATTGATTTGTTTGAGCAGGTGACTCACGGAGGTGACCCGTCAAGTACAATAGTGGCAGAAACCATGCTTTCCCTACATCATTGTAGAAGAAAAGGGGAGGGTCTGATCGAGCTAAAAACAACCCTATTTTTATGGCTATTTTACTATGTTTTTAGATCCATTTATGCTTAAATATATGCTATTTTGTTAATATTTGTGTTTTTAATCCTTAAGTGATGAGAAATTGAGAAATTGTTATTTTTCACTACTTTTAGAGCTATTTTGATGACTTTTTACACAGATTTGAGCAAAGCAATTTTGAGCATAGATTTGGAGATTCGAAGTTTGTGTTTGAAGACTCATTGAAGACTTATTTGAAGATTTGAAGACATTGAAGAATTATTTCAAGAAGAAAGAATTGAAGATTGGAGCTTTAATTGCGAAGGATTGAAGACAAGCCATGAATAAGCCCTTAAGCTTTGGTATTTTTGGATATTTTATATGGGAAAATACTCAGCCCATATAACGTAATAATTGGAATTAAAATCCCAATTAATACTGCCTATATCCAAGGAAATATCCAATTTCCGCTTATTCCCGCTTCCAGTCCTAACAGGATTAGGATTCAGCGCAGTTTTGGTAGAAAAATCATAACTTTCTGCTCAGACCTCCGTTTGAAGCCCATGAGTACTTGTTGGAAAGATAACTCCGAGATCTACAACTTTCCTTTGAAAACCAAGACCCATTTCTGCCGTTTTCAAGCCCAAAAATGCCGTCGAAGTCCCTGCACGAAATCAGGATTTTTTCAGGATCCAATTTTAACTTGGATTCTACTCTAGGAAGACTTTTAATCTAACTTGGAGTCTAAGTTAGACCCAAAACCGACTTAGACCTCTTTCCAAGTTAGGATTGGAACTCCTAGGGTTATTTCCACTATAAATAGCCACCTCCTGTAACACAAATCACATACCACCACACACATAGATATTTTCTCTTATTCTAGTTTTTAGTTTTCTTCTAGTTTTTAGGCAAGGGTGCCGCCACCCCCTATAACCATATGGAGGTGCGACATACCTAGGTATTTTGTCAAGGAGATTTCGCCCTTCTAGTTCTGTAAGTACTCTTATGCCGCTCATGGATTTTCCCAAATCCATGAGTAGCTAAATTCTTATACTTCTAATCCTTTGGTGAATTCAATCAATTGATATGGTGAGATTTTTGTGCTTATAATTTGGTATTTTATTTTTGATAGATAGCATGTTAAACTCTGTTTTATTCCATGACCTTGATTTTTATTGGTTTATGTGGCCGATAAATTGATAATTTGAGAGATCGATTGCTAAATCAGGCGGAATAGTTAACCCTCGAGTCTGATTGTTTGGTAGCAAGTTGATGACGTTTAATTGACGCTCAATTGGGTTTGCATGCCAATGATTGGATTTTATCTGATTGTTGTATGGTTTTACTTGTTAAGCATGTGTGAAAGAACTAATTAAATAGTTGATCTTAATGCTTTGTTGCTTGGTGAATCTTTAAGCCTTAACCGGTAATTGATTTGTTAAGTTAACAATACGGGTAATTTAAGTCTTAACCGGTAATCTTATCTAAATAGCATGTTAGGTTTTTCCTAGACCAGTTATCATCAAAGATTTAATATTGAATTCATCTTTTAAATCAAGGACCCATATTCAATTTGATTGTTTTCTACCATTGGAGAAGAAGTATGCTTTAATTATTGTTTTCTTTCTTATCTGCTATAGCCTTAGATTTAATTTGCTTTGTTTTGTTTCCCAGTTTAACTGTTTTCTGTTTAATTGCTTTCTTTCGACCTCTGCTTTCTGTGTTTTGGTTTGAGAGATTTTAAGGATTGTATCTTTGGATAAAGTCTACACCCTTCTCTGTGGGATCGACCCTTACTTGCCCTATCTGCTTTAGTTAGGATTTTGTGGAGAATTATTTTTATGATTGCTGACGACCGATCATAAATTTTGGCGCCGTTGTCGGGGATGGAAAATAGACTCATCTGAAGACGAATCATGGGAATTTTCTCTTTGTTTCTGCGTTTTTGACCTAAAAAAAAATTTTGTTTTCTTCGTTTTTTCTAAAATAATTTTTTTGATTTTTGCGTTTTTAATTTTTTGGTTTGCGTTTTTGAAAAAAAAAAGTTTTTGTGTTTTGCGTCAAGAAAAAAAAAGAGTTTTTCTGCGTCATAAAAAATTTTTTTGTTTCTGCGTCATATAAAAAAAATTCTGCGTTTTTAAGAAAAAAAATATTTTCTTTTATTTTCTGTCTTTAATTTAATTTTGTTTAAGAAATTTTACTACTATCGATTTTTCTTTTGAGTTTTTGAGTTTTTCTAGGAAGCTACATGCCAAAGACAAGAAGTAGTGGTACAGAAGAGTTTGAATTTGATCCAGAGCCAGAAAGAACATTATTTTCGCTTAGGAAAGAGAAATCAAATCGACAACAAGAAGAGGAGCCATCCGATTCAAGTTCTCAATCTAATTCTCCTAGATCTGCTCCTTCAACATCGTCACAAGACATGGCAAACGAAGAAGGTCCTAAAACCCTGAGAGAGCTTTCTGCACCAAACGTCAATGCACAACGCTTAGCAATTCGATACCCAGATACGACTGCAAATTTTGAGATCAAATCTGGATTTATTCAGATTTTACCCAAATTTCACGGTCTGTCTGGAGAAGATACTCATCGACATCTAACCGATTTCCAGATTGCCTGCACATCAACAGATATTCAAGGTATCATTGAAGACCAATTCAAGCTAAGAACTTTTCTGTTCACTCTTGTGGATCGTGCAAAAGATTGGTTGTACCTCTTACCAACCGGTTCAATCACATCTTGGATGAGCCTTAAGAAATTGTTCCTGGAAAAGTACTTTCCTGCTCACAAAGTATCAAGTATAAGGAAGGAGATTTGCGGAATTAAGCAACGCCATGGAGAAACAATGCATGAATATTGGGAATGTTTCAAGACACTATGTGCGAGCTGCCCCAATCGTCAAATCATTGAACAGTTGTTGATCCAATACTTCTACGAAGGATTACTACCGTTTGACAGATCTTCCATAGATTTTGCAAGTGGAGGAGCTTTCATAGACAAAACTCCTACCGATGCTTGGACTTTAGTGGAGAACATGGCTGCCAACACTCAACAATTTGGATCTCGAGAAGACTATTCAAGAGAAAGCAATACAAGAAGAATTAATGAGGTCTCTACCCATTCCACCTCACTGGAGCAACAACTTCAAGAAACAAATCAGCAAGTCGCTGCGCTCACTGATTTATTCAGTGCGAATTTTTCAAGTGTGCCTAAGGCTTGTGGAATTTGTAAACAAGGACACTACACTGATAAGTGCCCTTCTTTGGAACATACCGCGCAAGAAGTCAATGTTGTTGGAATGCAAGGAGCATAGCAAAGGAATCCTGAACCTTATTGGAGAGCCGAGCAACCAAGTCAACAATATGGGAACCAAGGTAACTATCAAGGAAGACCGATGAATTATCAAAGGCCTAATTTTCAACAATCATAACAAGCTATCGAGATGCAACAATTGAGAGAAGCTATGGAGATGATGAGAAAACAAATTAGTCAACAAAGGATCCCATCGCAACCCAAGGTACCTCCTAAGGAGAATGTAAGTGCAATCACCTTAAGGAGTGGAAAGGAGTTGGAAAACCCCTATCCAACCCATGCCGCACAAGATGAAGGAGAGCCGAGCTACACCAAAGAAGAATTGCAAGTGCTTGACAAAGAAATCAAGATTGAAACTGAACCCAGAAAAGATGGCGCAACCACCAAGGAGATCGCCGCTGACAAGAAGGATTCCAAGACTGATGTCGCGCCACTTTTTCCATCAAGATTGAAGAAGTCAAAGAAAGAAGATGATGATTAAGATATTTTGGAGATACTTCGAAAAGTTGAGGTCAACATCCCACTTCTTGATGCTATTCAACAAATTCCAAACTATGCAAAGTTACTTAAGCAACTTTGTACCAACAAGAAAAGGTTACAAGGTAAGGTAAGTGCTGGAGTTAATGTCTCTGCTGTGCTTCAAAAGAGTTTACCTCCTAAGTGCAAAGATCCAGGTACGTTTTCTATTACTTGTTCTATTAGAAGAAGTGTTATAGAGAATGCCATGCTAGATTTAGGAACATCTTTAAGCGTAATGCCTTATCCTTTTTATCAATCTTTGAATCTTGGTCCTTTGAAAACTACTGATGTGATTCTGCAGTTAGCTGATGGATCTTTGGTTCATCCCAAAGGTGTTCTAGAGAATGTCTTAATTAAAGTTGAACACTTGGTTTTTCCTATTGACATCTTTATTGTGGAGATGGAACATTAGAAAGATTAATGTCCTCTTTTATTAGGAAGACCTTTCTTAAGAACTTCCCATACTAAGATTGATGTATTCGATGGTGATGTAATCCACCCTAGAATTTCATCTCAATCGCCATTGAATTCTAACAATTTTGTTTGTGTTGTGAGTGTTAAAAGTGCTAAGAAAGGAGCCCGAGAAGAATCTTCATTGACAAAGTTTGATCAGATTTCCAGAGGAAGACAAAGGATAAGAGACATTCGACAACGCTACAACGAGAATTTCCACCAATTTTGGGGGAGATTTAAGAAGTTGTGTGCCGATTGCCCTCAACATGGATTCAATAAAGGAATTCTAATTCAAATCTTCTATGGAGGATTAGGACTCAAAGATCGAGTTCTTGATGATTCCTTTAGTCGCACTCCAATATTGAAGGAAACCCCGGAGAATGCATACTTTGCGTTTGAAGAATTATCCCGAAGGACGGAATTTTCAACCTCAAAGGAATAGCAAGAAGCCAACAAGCAAGATGTTCAGCCACAAGGAGAGAAGCAGAAGATGGAAGTCAAAGAATCAGAGGAAGATGCTCAAAGCCATGATCGAGCAAACCCAGTCGGCTATTGCCCGGCCATCCGCGCCTCATGACTGGATAGGACCGGCCATGACCGAGCCGCACCAAGTCACTTGCCCGGCCATGGCACGGTCAGCCGCGCCATATGCCCGGTCATCCGCGCCTTCCTCCGCGCCATTCCAGGTTCCATCTGAGCCTCATGCCAGGCCATGCTTGGCACCACAAGCCCCAGCCGCGCCTCATGCCCGGCTAGGACCGGCCACAGCCGAGTCAAGTGCCCGGCCATGCCCGGCCAGCACTGCATCCTCCGCGCGCCCCACCTGGTTAGGACCGGCCATTGTCGCGCCATCTTATGTTTCTACCAGGCCATATCCGCCCAAAGCCGTGCCACTACCAAGCCACAACCGCCCATTCACCGTGCCACCATCGGTTATGCCCGTGCCATCACCATTCCAAGCCGCTACATACCCGTTGATGATTTCAAGTTTTGATAAAATTCAACTTGAAGTTCTCAAAGCTATCAATGATACTCTCAAGATTATTGTGGAATTGTTGAAGGAATATATCCATAATTCCTTCACCCTTGAAGAATAATTTTTTTAAGGCAGTCTAGCCAAAGACTCTTAAAGAAAGGCGCTTATTGGGAGGCAACCTAATGATTTTACATGAAGAACCAAAGGAGAGCAAATGGAGCTTAATTTGGACGATTGCAAGATGAATTCGAAGGGAGTCCAATTTCAGGAGCAATGATGGAGCTTATGCCTACAACACAGAGAAGCTTTCTTTAACTCTATCTTTTTAATTTTCCTTGCATTATTTTGTCTTGATTGATTATTGCTTTGATTGCTTGCCTATTCTTTGATGTGAATTAATTGTTAGTTTAGTCTTTATTTTCTGCATTTAAATAATCACATGAGCATGCATAATTGTTTGTGTCAATTTCTTATGTGTTTTCACATTGAGGACAATGTGTCTTTTCAGTGTGGGGGAGAGAGTCTAGCCTAATAGAGAGTCTGTATGCATTAATCTTAATCCATGCCATAATTTTTTTCGAAAATTTTGAATTTTATGCATATATTAATTGATTTGATTTAATTATGATTGAAAAATGCTTAGAATTGTTAGAAAGTTTTATTTGATTGATTGATTGATAGCATGATATTTGATTTCTTAGAATTAGGTATAATTGGAGTTTGTGATAAAAGCATATTGTTCATTATTTCTATGACTTGTGTTTAATTTTTATTGAAATTACAATTATGATAGTATGTTATGGATATGTCAAGAACAAGTATGGGAGACTACTTATATAAAAGGGTAGTTAAAAAATTGTTTTTAAAAAGAAGTGCTTTCATGCAAGAGGAGAAGAGGTATTTTTGCATACTTTAAAAAAGAAATTATTTCAATCCATTGTTGTCACTCTTTCTTTAACAAAAGGAGTTAGTAACCCTTGGAAAGAGGATAAGAGGCATGGAATTGCAGAAATATTGTCCCTTTGGAAAAAAAAATAAAAAGAAGGAGTCCTTCTAGAGTGCTAGTAGCCTCAAAAATGGGAGTTAGTAACCCCAAACCATGAACACTTCGAGGTTAGTAACCTCAATTTTCTAAAAATCAATTACCCTTTGAAAAATTATTATAACCCACACGAAAACTCTTGATTTGTATCCATGATATGCATTCCTTTGAGTAATGGAGATAAAGGTGAAGACATAAACTTATGGAAAGAAGTAGTTATAGGATGTAATGAATGGTAAGTGATTAGAACTACTTTAATTATGGTTACTTAAGAATGGAGATGCTTGCTATTTATTGATCTTTTGAATTGAGTGCTCTTATGATTCTTTGTTATTTTGATTTCATAATTATATTAATCCTTAATATGTGTATGCATTCAAAGTTTTTGAAAAGTTTAAATTAAGATGGAATTTTGATTTGCATTAGTTTAGGATTATAAGATTGTTTTTTGTGCTATATTTAGTGATTTTCGTATTTTCTACACTAGTTTGCTAGGGACTAGCAAAGATTTAGTGTGGGGGAATTATGATCGAGCTAAAAATAACCCTATATTTATGGCTATTTTACTATGTTTTTAGATCCATTTATGCTTAAATATATGCTATTTTGTTAATATTTGTGTTTTTAGTCCTTAAGTGATGAGAAATTGAGAAATTGTTATTTTTCACTACTTTTGGAGCTATTTTGATGACTTTTTACACAGATTTGAGTAAAGCAATTTTGAGCATAGATTTGGAATTCGAAGTTCGTGTTTGAAGACTCATTGAAGACTTATTTGAAGATTTGAAGATATTGAAGAATTATTTCAAGAAGAAAGAATTGAAGATTGGAGCTTTAATTGCGAAGGATTGAAGACAAGCCATGAATAAGCCCTTAAGCTTTGGTATTTTTGGATATTTTATACGGGAAAATACTCAGCCCATATAAGTTAATAATTGGAATTAAAATCCCAATTAATACCGCCTATATCCAATGAAATATCCAATTTCCGCTTATTCCCGCTTCTAGTCCTAATAGGATTAGGATTCAGCGCAGTTTTGGTAGAAAAATCATAACTTTCTGCTCAGACCTCCGTTTGAAGCCCATGAGTACTTGTTGGAAAGTTAACTCCGATATCTACAACTTTCCTTTGAAGTCCAAGACCCAATTCTGCCGTTTTCAAGCCCAAAAATGCCGTCGAAGTCCCTGCACGAAATCATGATTTTTTCAGGATCCTATTTTAACTTGGATTCTACTCTAGGAAGACTTTTAATCTAACTTGGAGTCTAAGTTAGACCCAAAACCGACTTAGACCTCTTTCCAAGTTAGGATTGGAATTCCTAGGGTTATTTCCACTATAAATAGCCACCTCCTGTAACACAAATCACATACCACCACACCGAGATGTTTTCTTTTCTTCTAGTTTTTAGTTTTCTTCTAGTTTTTAGGTAAGGGTGCCGCCACCCCCTATAACCATAGGGAGGTGCGACATACCTAGGTATTTTATCAAGGAGATTTCGCCCTTCTAGTTCTGTAAGTACTCTTATGCCGCTCATGGATTTTCCCAAATCCATGAGTAGCTAAATTCTTATACTTCTAATCCTTTGGTGAATTCAATCAACTGATATGGTGAGATTTTTGTGCTTATAATTTGATATTTTATTTTTGATAGATAGCATGTTAAACTCTGTTTTATTCCATGACCTTGATTTTTATTGGTTTATGCGGCTGATAAATTGATAATTTGAGAGATCGATTGCTAAATCAGGCGGAATAGTTAACCCTCGAGTCTGATTGTTTGGTAGCAAGTTGATGACGTTTAAAAGACGCTCAATTGGGATTGCATGCCAGTGATTGGATTTTATCTGATTGTTGTATGGTTTTACTTGTTAAGCATGAGTGAAAGAACTAATTAAATAGTTGATCTTAATGCTTTGTTTCTTGGTGAATCTTTAAGCCTTAACCGGTAATTGATTTGTTAAGTTAACAATAGGGGTAATTTTAGTCTTAACCGGTAATCTTATCTAAATAGCATGTTAGGATTTTCCTAAACCAGTTATCATCAAGGATTTAATATTGAATTCATCTTTTAAATCAAGGACCCATATTCAATTTGATTGTTTTCTACCATTGGAGAAGAAGTATGCTTTAATTCTTGTTTTCATTCTTATCTGCTATAGTCTTAGATTTAATTTGCTTTGTTTTGTTTCCTAGTTTAATTGTTTTATGTTTAATTGCTTTCTTTCAACCTCTGCTTTCTGTGTTTTGTTTTGAGAGATTTTAAGGATTGTATCTTTGGATAAAGTCTACACCCTTCTCTGTGGGATCGACCCCTACTTGCCCTATCTGCTTTAGTTAGGATTTTGTGGGAAATTATTTTTATGATTGCTGACGACCGATCAGGGTCGCTTTAGGGGATGCGTCCAATTGCTGAATTTGTGGTTCAAAAGTTATTTCGGGCCTGTGAAAGGTTATCCGCTCTGCCATGAAGACACTCACAAAAGACCAATTCAAGCGTACCAAGCAAGAAAATGGCCACCAAAAAAAACGGTCAATCAGTGGGTTGAATGGTTTCGGGTATTGACACCACAGGATTGGGATTGGAAAGCTCGGTTTATGGAGCAGCATGAGGCGCGATACCTGAGTAATGAGGAACCATGACTTCCTTTAGTGGGACTTACCGGTGCCACTAGCTATTCACCTTTAATGGTACGGAGACAGCTCGGGTCAGTACAGTATGTTCCCCTCACACATGGGCTTGACAGCATCGATTTTGAGTTCAAGACAGCCAAAGATAAGCTCAGAGCAAAGGAATTGGTTCAGAAGTATAAGAGGGTCCATTTTATAGGCACCGGGATATACACAGATAGAGCAGAGCCCGAGTACCCGGAATGGCAGAAGATGAGGACCAAGAATTTGGTCTTGCCTCCCATAAGAGACCCGAATTATCCCACCGGACCTGATGGAAAGGATATTGTGCTCACATTGTCACTTGAAGTGAAGAGGTTGAGAGAGGGAGCGGTAATAAAGGAAATGGAGATGGAGAAGCAAAGATTGATTCGGGAGAAATAAGAGGTGGTGAAGGAAAGAGAGATGTACAAAGAAAAGGTCAGGGTAGCTGAGAGCCAAGTTGCCTTAAAACAGCTAGAGGTGGAAGGTTTGCAAGAGAAGGTTCAGATTGGCAAAGATGACCTAGAGTTGGAAAAGGAATTGCACAAAGAAACCTTCAAGATGTCCGAGAGTAGAAACAGATATTGGAAAAGGGCAAAGAAAGAGTTGAAATTGGAAGGCCGCAGCTAACAGAGAGGTGGTAGAACTCTTGCATCGGGATCATGAGCAGGAAATGAAGAAACAGAAGAAGGATGCAAGTGACCAGGAAGCAAAGTATCTCCAACACATTGCGGAGTTGACAGAGCAGAATATTAAGCTCCGTTTGGAAAAAGCCGATGAGGTTTTGAAAGGAACCCAGTTGCAAGAGAAGTTGCAAAAGGTTGAGCAAGAGCTAAAGATCATTAAGGAAGCAAATGGGGTTAATGCAAAGGAACGCGATAAGGCTTTGGAAGATTTAGCTGAGCTCTCGGGAACTTACAACTATATCCATCAAAAGTATGAGGTTCTGAAGGAAGGGAATGATGGCAGATGTACGTTTTGGAAAGAGAAGTGCTTGGCAAAGTTGGATGAAATGGAAAAGCTTCTCAAGGATTTGGGCATGATGATAGGACAAGCCGAGCTGATGGAAGCAAGAGCAAAGTGGCTCCGACCTGCGGTGATGCCTTTCGATCGTTGTGGACGAGAGCTTGCCAAGTTCCTGGAAGATGCTGCAAAACAATATAGGCAGATTATTCAGTTTTATAACTATGGTCTAATATGCTGGACACATGATTAGAAATGATGTATTAAACTATGAAGTATGGACAAATGTATTAAGACTCCTTAGAAGACCATGCTATTAATCAAATGTCTTTACTTTTGTCTTTGAAATGTTACGGGATGGATCTGTTTAATTTGCAGTACACAAAGGAAGAATTTCAATTAGATATCGGTTAGTGGTAATTGAAATTTGGATGTGGGGAAAGACAATTTATAAGATCTTGGTGGAAGATTCCGGGGGATCTTATAAGTTGTCATTTCCAAGAGTTCATGGGCATTCACGCATAACATTCATATGTCATCATGCATTCATTTGCACATTCATATAAATGCATGCCAACAAATGAAGGGTTTCAGTTGGACACTAGTTTGTGGCAATTGAGACTCGAATGTGGGATATGAAACTCATAAAACTTCGATGGAGGATTCCGGGTTGTTTTGTGTGTCCCATGTCTTATGGCAAATTCTTGTTAACAGTGTTTTTGATAATAAGATTTTCTAATTAAAGGTTCTAATAATAAAGGTGCCAAGATAGCTCAGCGTCAGTACTTTACTCGATTCAAAGCTAAAGCGATGGCAAGTCTGCATAGTGAAGAGTTGGAAGAACTAAGGCGTGATAGGGATGAAATGAGAGAGCAATTGAAGCAAGCGCTATAGGCAGTAGCCAGGTTAACTGCCGCTTAGAAGACCCCAATGAAAGAAGCAATGACTGATGGGAAGGGAGGCAGTTCTAGAGAAAAGATTGATAACCTCCAACACAATGGCAAAGCGCCTGCTGATGTAACCGATGGTGCACCGCCAGAATTTGTCTACTATCCCACGACACCTTACTATGCAGCAGTTCGAGAAGAAGGTCCATACGCTGCATATGAGAACCCAGTGCACTACAATTCAGGGACACTGGTCGCCAATCAGGAGAAGATAATGGGGGGTATTGAGAAGAAAGAGGATAGCTCATCGGATGAGAACAAGCGTATGCTTAACTGGATTGATGAAAGGCTACGTCGATTGGAAGGTTCAAGCAGCTATTATAGCCTCATCAACCTTGTTGATTTGTCTCTGGTGGATGGTGTGGTCATACCGCCCAAATTCAAAACTCCAGACTTTGAGAAATTCGATGGGACCAAGGATTATCCCAACAACCACTTGAAAAGCTATACAAGGAAGATGGGTCCATATGCAGCCAATGAAAAACTCATGATCCATTGCTTCCAGGACAGCCTAGCTGGCACAACTTCAGCATGGTATAACCAGCTGGACAAGAACCGCATTCGCTCCTGGGACGATCTGGCAAAGGCCTTTATTGATCAGTACATATACTTGGTTGATCTAACCCCTAATAGGGAATCTTTGAAGGCTTTAGAAAGGAAGCCTGCTGAAAGTTACACGGAATATGCCTAGCGATGGAGGGATATGGCTGCCCAGGTTAGGCCCACGATAGCAGAGTCAGAAATTTCTGGGCTTTTCATCGATGCCCAAAAGTCGATTTTCTACGACAAATTGTTCAGCATGTCAGGAGAGCCCTTTGCGAAGATAGTGGTAATAGGGCAAAATCTAGATAATAGTATAAAGGCGGGGAAGTTTGCGGTCCTAGAAGAAACCAGAAGGGTGCCAGCAGGTAGGAAGAAAGATGAAGTAAGCAGTGTTAACCAGGTAGGGTATCAGCCTCCAGGGCCATTAGACCTTATCATGCACCTCCTGCTTACAACTACCCTCAATAGAATCCAGTGAGTTATTATCGCCCACCTACACCTATGCCATATTCCTATCAACAGTCAACAATGTTGGGAGTACACCCTATAGAGCACCACCACCACTTTCAAAACCTCTGGTGCCTTCAGCTCAGCATCCTGGACAAATTATGCCTCCACGAGCTGCTTTTCGCTCGGTTAGGGAACATATTGACCCTATTCCCTATACGTATTCTGAATTGTAGCCCCAACTGGTCCAGCAGAACTTAGTCCGGCGAATTCAGTATCAACGCACTTTGCAACCTCCATACCCTGCATGGTATGACGTGAACGCTTACTGCGATTTCCATTCTGGGGCACAGGGCATTCAACTGAGAATTGCTTTAGACTAAAGCAAGAAGTACAAGCTTTGGTGAGAAGTGGAAAGCTTAGCTTTCCCAAGGCTGAGCAACCAAATACAACGGGGAATCCACTACCTAATCACAATGGATGACAAGTTAATGAGATATGTGGAGGTGAGGTTGTGATAAGGGATGTTCGCAAAGTTGTCACCCCAATGGCCACAGTGTATGAGGCGTTGGTAAGAGCTGAAATGATTGAAGCGGGGCAATACGAAGGGGAAGTCAGCAGCAAGGAATGTCCTATGCATGGAGTACACACCATACAAGACTGTGAAGAGTTCAAAACTCGTGTACAGAGGTTGATGGATGAATCCATAATTCAGTTTTATGTTGAAGTACAGATGTAGGATGTTAACATGCTAATGGAGGGAGAGAAGCCGAAGCCATTCATTCCTACTCTACCTACCAGATTACCACCATCCCCTTTCGTGCCAACGACTCCAACAATACAACCCTTCATCCCGAAGCCTCCCACGGTGATACCGCAACACATGTTGATCCGTGCACCAAAACCATTCGCCTATGAGAGCAATCATTATCTGCCTTGGAGGTATGATGCGAGTGCATTGCCCCAAGCAGTAGAAGTGCAGAATGAAGCAAATTCAGCCAACATAACTGGGGTTGGTGGAATGACTAAAAGTGGTCGTTGCTATTCACAACCTATGAGAGAGGCAATTCATAGAGATGAGGAGATTGGAAAGAAAGTCCGGTCAATGGGGCACCAATTATGGAGCAAAGCCAGTCATCATCTCAGGAGGAAAAGGGGAAACCCGGTTTCACAGGAAGGGAGGCCTGCGAGTTCCTTAAAATCATTAAGCACAACGAATACAGTGTGGTGGACCAGCTAAACAAAATGCCCGCTAGGATTTCTATCCTATCCTTGCTATTGAACTCGGAAGCACATCGGAAGGTCATACTCCGAGTATTAAGCCAGGCATATGTGGAGCAAGGAATCACAGTGGAGAATTTAGACCATATTGTGGGAAGTATAGTTGCAGGGCACATTACTTTTACAGATGAGGACATCCCAGAGGAAGGAAGGAATAGCTTGAAGGCTCTTTATATATCAGCCAGGTGTAATGGGTCTCATATTGGTAGAATCCTGATTGACAATGGGTTCACTCTAAACATCATGCCATACCATTCTCTGGAGAAGTTATCTGTGGATCTTTCTTACATTAGACCGAACAATATGGTGGTGAGAGCTTTTGATGGAACCACACGCTCAGTGAAGGGCGATATAGAACTTCCAATGATCATAGGAGGGGTTGAATTTTTAATTACTTTCCAAGTAATGGATATCAATCCCTCATACTCTTGCTTGTTGGGAAGACCCTGGATTCATATGGCGGGAGCTGTGCCATCTACCTTACATCAAGCTGTGAAATTTCGAGTAGGGAATAAGCTGATAGAAATTAAAGCAAAGAAGGATATTCAAGCTAAGCCAACTCACAATGCCCCGTATGTGGAGGGTACAGAGGAAGGTGCAGAAGATTCCTATTTTTCCTTCGAAATTGCAGAGGTGACTCATGCAAGAAATGGAAAGTTGCCAAAACCTCATGTAGCTAAGAACTGGATGATGCAGTTAAAGCAGTTGATAGGGAAAGGATGGAAGGTTGGACGGGGCCTTGGTAAAAAGCTTCAAGGAATTGAAGAGGCTGTTTCTACACCAAAGTATGCTTATACTTTTGGTCTGGGGTTTAAACCAACTTGGAGGGATCGAGCTGAATCAAGGGAGAAAATGAAACAAAGGAGGATAGCTAGGCTTAGGGGAGAGCCGTTTGATGCTGGTCGAATGGAGTTTCCACCTCTTTTCCACACCTTTAGATCAGCAGGTTGGGAGAACCCTTCAGAGAAGATAGATGCTCTTCATCTAACTACTGAGATCTCAGCTATCAAGGGAAAGTTTCAGGATTTGTCAGTGAGCGTAGTGGAAGATGGTATGGAAGATAGATGCAAGTGGACTTACCCAGTAGAATCAGGTCCATAGGAGGTTAATTGGATTGAGTTTGAGTTTCCAGTTGTTATCAACAATGAAATGTAATAAGACTTCTAAAAATTCTAGTACTTTTTCCTAAAAACATGTTTGAATTCCATTTTCATGGTCATGACTTTATTCAAATCATGTTCTCTTTATTATGATGAGTAATGATATCAAATGCACAATCAAGTTTTCCCCTCATTCACCCCATTTAATTCTAGTTATTTATTCTTTTATTCACTTTATACATTATTATACTCTATATGTATATATTCTATTTACTTCTTTTTCAGGCCAACTGACAATGAATGCAAAGACAAACTGGATAGCCTTGCAAATATTTTCGAAAGACCTGTGTGTAACAATGACATGGCTGAGGAATATGCCGAGGACTCAGTGCTACCCTCAGACCTCATGAGATTGATTGAGCAAGAAGAAAGGCAAATTCAGCCTCATAAAGAATCCACTGAATTGATAAATTTGGGTACAGAAGAGAATAAGAAGGAGGTAAAGATTGGCACTATTTTAGCTTCAGAGGATAGGCAACAGTTGGTGGAATTGCTTAAAGATTATGCAGATGTGTTTGCATGGTCGTATCAGGATATGCCTGGATTGGACCCTGAAGTGGCAGTCCATAGACTAACAATAAGACCAGAATGCACGCTAGTACAGCAAAAATTAAGGAGAATGAAGCCAGATATGCTTCTGAAAATTAAAGAAGTCAGGAAGCAGTTTGATGCCGGTTTTCTCGAGAAATCAGATATCCCGAATGGCAGGCTAATATTGTCCCAGTCCCGAAAAAAGATGGAAAGGTCAGGATATGTGTGGATTATCGAGATTTGAACAGAGCCAGCCCTAAAGATAACTTCCCACTGCCTCACATTGACATACTGGTAGATAATACAGCCTGATATTCCTTGTTCTCTTTTATGGATGGATTTTCGGGATATAATCAAACTAAGATGGCCCCTGAAGATAAGGAAAAGACTGCTTTCATGACAGCATGGGGCACGTTTTGTTATAAGGTTATGCCATTTGGGCTGAAGAATGCAGGGGCCACTTATCAGCGGGCAATGGTGACTTTATTCCATGACATGATGTACAAGGAAATAGAAGTGTACGTAGATGATATGATTGCTAAAGCCCACTTGCCAGAAGAGCACTTGGCAAATTTGAAGAAACTGTTCCAAAGACTCAGAGAGTATCAGCTCAAATTGAATCCATCAAAGTGTACATTTGGGGCAACATCAGGAAAGTTCTTAGGTTTTATGGTGAGCCAGAATGGAATAGAAGTGGATCCTGATAAGGTCAAAGCAATCCGGGATTCACCACCACCCTAGACCCAAAAGGAAGTGAGAGGATTTCTGGGACGTTTGAATTATATAGCTCGCTTTATATCTCAACTAACTGCCAAATGTGACCCCATCTTTAAACTGTTGAGAAAGAACAATCCAGGTGAATGGGATGAAAAATGCCAGGTAGCATTCGAGAGAGTTAAGGAGTATTTGTTAAATCCACTTGTTTTGATGCCCCCAGAAAGAGGGAGACCTTTGATTTTGTATTTGACAGTGTTCGAAAAGTCTATGAGTTGTGTTTTGGCCCAACAAGAGAAGTCAGGGAAGAAAGAGCACGTTGTTTATTACTTGAGCAAGAAGTTTACAGAATACGAGTCAAATTACTCTTCTTTGGAGAAAATGTGTTGTGCATTGGCATGGGCAGCTCAAAGGTTAAGACAGTACATGCTATACCATAAAACAATGCTGGTATCCAAATTAGATCCACTTCGATACATCTTTGAGAAACCAGGGTTATCTGGAAGAATTTCCAGGTGGCAAGTGCTCTTATCTGAGTATGATATAGTGTACGTGTCCCAAAAGGCCATAAGAGGAAGTGCAGTGGCCGACTTTCTGGCAGACAGAGCAAGTAATGATTATGAACCCGTGAAGTTTGAATTCCCAGATGAAAATCTCAGGGCTGTGATGAATGTTGAAGAGGAGGATATAAAAGAACCAACAAAGTGGAGAGTGTATTTCGATGGGGCATCCAATATGTTGGGGCATGGAATTGGCGCTGTGTTGGTCTCACCGGAAGGAGATCACTTCCCAGCGACTGCGAGATTAGACTTTCCCTGTACAAACAACGTTGCAGAGTATGAGGCGTGTGTGTTGGGTATTCAGATGGCTATTGAGAAGAAGATCAGGATTTGAGAGGTGTATGGTGATTCAGCTCTGGTGGTATACCAAATGAAGGGAGAACGGGAAACAAGAGATTCTAAGTTGATCTCGTATCGAGAGCACATACTGGAGCTGATAGAACAGTTCGAAGATATTTCCTTTCATTATGTACCACGAGAAGGGAATCAATTGGCTGATGCTTTAGCTTCGTTGGCCGCCATGTTCCAAATTGGAGGAGGCGCGGACATACCCCCGATCAGATTGAGATTAAAGGAAGCACATGCCCATATTATGAGTGTGGAAGAAGAACCAGATGGGAACCCCTGGTATCATGATATTCTACAGTATCTTAAGATTAGATTGAGAGTTTGCTAGAGAGATTGTTATGATTGTTGATTGTAATTGATTGATTTGATAATGCAGATTTGTGGCATAGGTCCACAAGGAAATTTTGCTTTGTTGTTTCCGCTTTAATTATTTGTTTGGTTAATTCCTGGGATATCCGAAGTTACAACAAGGATTAGTGCTTGTAATTGATTGATTTGATAGTGGAGATTTGTGGCATAGGCCCACAAGAAAATTTGCTTTGTTGTTTTCCGCTTTAATTATTTGTTTGGTTAATTCTTGGGATATCCGAAGTTACAACAAAAGATTGTGGACTAAGTTCTACCAATTCTGCAGCACCAAATCTTGCCTCACTATATGGAGAAATCACTAATGTGGACCAACCGCTGTCCAAACCATCTTTTCGAAGATTGTTGGCTTTGATTTTGCCAGAATGGAAGCAAGCAACTCTAGGATGCTTAGGTGCAATATTGTGTGGTGCAGTGCAACCAGTTTATGCTTTCGTGATGGGGTCAATGATATCGCTATTTTTTTCCCGGAGGTCATAGCGAAGATAAAGAAAAGACAAAGGTTTATGCTTTCACTTTTTTTGGGTTGTTCTTGCTTCAGCTGATAATTAGTATCATTCAGGCATTACAATTTTGCTTACATGGGCGAGCATTTGACAAAGAGGATTCGAGAGAGGATGTTGTCAAGGTTACTGACTTTTGAAGTGGGGTGGTTTGACCAAGAGGAGAATTCTAATGGAACTATTTGTGCTAGACTAGCGAAAGATGCAAGGGTCGTATGTTCTTTCCAATTTTCCATCATGCTTCTTTATTGGCTTAATGCCCTTTTTGTCCCTTGAACTTGTACGATCTGGATGTTTTGTCCACTGAACTTTAATTTTGGACACTTTGTCCCATAAACTCTAAATTTTATACATTTTAGTCCCTCTCATACGGTTGGGCTAATGGCACTATCATGCCGCTGACGTGGCATTGCCTCGTGGCACAAAATTCCCACATCGAACCAAACTGCTGAGGTGGTAATGCCACGTGAGCGGCATGAAACGGTGTCGTTAGCCCAATCGTCTGAAAGGCACTAAAACGTCCAAAATTAAGAGTTTAAGGGACAAAACGTCCAAAATTAAAGTTCACGGGGCAAAACGTCCAAACCATACAAGTTCAGGGGGAAAAGGAACATTAAGCCCTTCTTTATGTTACTCATGTTTAGCATGTTGCAATTGCATAATCTATACCAGTAAAAGATTTAAGAACATTGAAACCTTCAAAAACAGTAAGATGGTAATTTTTCTCTCTCGAACTTAGTTACAAGTATAACCATTACCAATTCCAGATTATCAAATGTGTAAACATATGGTCTCTAATGTTTACAGCTGAGATCTTTAGTGGGTGATTGGATGTCACTTCTTGTGCAAACCATCTCGGGTGTAACTATCGCTTGTGCCATGGGCCTATTCATGGCATGGAGACCTGGAGTTGTCATGATAGCACTCCAACCTCTCATCATCTTCAGCACTTACACGCGAAAGGTTGTAATGAAAAGCATGTCAAGAAAAGCCATCAAAACTCAACAAGAAAGCAGTAAGCATTTCGACTTTAATTTTTAAGAATTAATTTATAAATATTAATTTAATTAATACCCAAATACATGAATTACTTTATACCGGCAAGCTAAACACCAAAAATAATAGATTGAATAATTGGATTACCATTGTTTAAACCCAGATCACCACTTCATCAAAATCCATGAAAAAAAATTCACTCAATGCCATTACCAATTAAAAGCAAAATCGAAACAATGAAGAGATATATTTTTACCAGTTTGAATGCGTTGTCCAGCTTAGCAATTTTAGGACGCCCGGATTTTTTTTTGCCGTTTCCGTGGTCATTAACCTTTTATTACATGGACTCGGCGACACTTTCATAATGGCAATGGCTAATTTCCGTCCCAAATTGCAAAATACCCTTACTATTATAATATAATAATTTTTTAATCATCTTACCTAAGAAAAATAATTTTTTAAGTAATATTCTTTTTAGTCATTTAACTTTCTTATTATTATTCTCATAAATATTTTTATTTATAATTTTTATTTATTTATTTATTTTACTTAATAATAATAAATCTTAATTAGCTTTCTCTCCCTTGAATATTTCGTTGGCAAAAAAAAAAGACAAGTCTTCCACCAATATCCGATTAAAATCTTAAATACAAATATCTTTATAAATTTGTTCTCATTCTTTGTTGATTTACAGAAAACAAAAAACTTCTTTTCATCCTTTTTTAATATCCAACATCCACTTTAAGCATGCTTTTCTTCTCATTTTTTTTCTATTTTTAATTCAATCGGATTTGGGTAGAGATATGGTTATCCTCCTCCTTTAAGTTTTATTTTGTTGAAGACTTGAAATTGGGAATGACAATTTTTGTAGATAATATGAAACAAATCTGTACATGTGGTATGACATATACCACTATCTAATAACAATTAAAATTTAAATATTTTTATTTTATAGGCCTTTTAACTTTTATTTTTACTTATTATTAATGAGGTTACACTTTCTCATTCATTGACAGTGTATATGGATTGTCAGCACATCAAATTTAACCATTTAATATTTATTAAGCTGTGAATATCCTCTTAAACTTTATAACTTCGACTTTAATTTTTAAGAATTAATTTATAAATAATTTAATTAATATTCTTTTTAGTCATTTAACTTTATTATTATTATTATTATTATTATTATTATTATTATTATTATTATTATTATTTAATTTTTTAATCATGCTTGGATTTTCTTAAAAATTGGAGATTTGAGTTAGCACATTATTGTTATATGAATTCATCACATGAGTACGGCATTTTTTTTAAACCGATAACTTTTTCTTAAAAATTGAAAATTTGACTTAGTACGTAATTGATATGAATTCATGATATGAGTAAAACATCATTTTTTAACCCCGCAAACCAATCCAGCATAGACCACATGTATTTGAGGAATAAAAAAAATCATATTTCGTTTAGGAGAAAAGTTAATTTCCTAATCTTAAAAGGATCGAGCCACTATTTAAACCATTCAATTATAATTTTTTAGCCTCTTTTTTAATCTTCTTTGAGTTGGAAGCTGCTTTGATTTTTTGTTGAGTGAACGACTTGAAGTTGGAAAAGTAAGGTAATAATTTTACATTTTAAACTAATTTCTTCCTTTTTGTGCCAAGAAAAAACTAATTTCTTCCTTTTATGCATTACAAAATTCAGTACCAAGAAATATATCAATCAGGAATTTGGTATAACTATATCAAGAAAATCTCTTCCAAGTGAACTTAAGGAAAAGTACTATATAAACTTTTATTTCAATAGGCGAAAAAGTGTACATAGCAAGTAGCGTAAAGTATGAAGTAGAAGATATAATGACCCAGTTGGCACAACATAGAGACCAATTTGAAGCCACACTACAAATTGAAAGGCAACTCTGAACTTAGAAGCGGGGATAGCAAATAGAATAATAATTTTTCCTATTATTATTATTATCTTGCAAATTTTTTATTTCCCCATAGGTTTGTTCACTTTCGTAAAAGAGAAGAAAAATGACTATGGTCATTTTTTCCCTTCACTTCTTCTTCTTTATTCTATGACTCTTAATTTCTCTTTATTGATGACTACTTAAATGTTACTGAAGTTTCTATATTACTGACTACATTATATATAAAGCAAAGGTTACAGCAAATCAGAAGGTCTCTTCGAACAACACGTGACATACTTTTTTTTTCTTTCGAAAATCAATGATAATAAAGTTACCATTATCTTTTTATAATCATCAAAATTAAGAACTTACTACTCATATACTTGAATTTCAAGGATAACTAATTGACTAAAATAATTATGAAACTCTAACTTGATTATATAGCAAGACAATTAACCATCAGAATTATAAAATTTAAAGTAAAACATTATACTTAAGAACTTATAACAGAATTTCCACATTAACGTTATAAAATATCAAATCCAAAGGAGTGATTATAAAAATAGAGAGAGTTAATTAATGCCCTATCCCAACATTAAGATGATTTGACCGTGATTGTGGATGATTCGCTAGATTTAGGAACCAGCAAACCAAAGAAGTACAAGAAAGGCGAAGATGTTTATGCCCAATGATGAAGAGAATGGTCTTCCTTTGGCTAATTTCATTAAACAATTTTTCACTAAGAAGTTTAAAATAGAGAGAGAGTAGATGGAATAGTTATTATCAAACAAATTTTACTTCTTATAACATTATTTTATTATTTCTATGGGGAATTATCATCGGGTGTAATGGTAGACTAAATTTACCCCAAAAGTGTAATGGTGTAGCTTTTTCTTAAGTTAATTATTGTTTAACATATTTTGGCTTTAATTCTTTCAAGTCAAGAGCATCAAACTCTTCATCCAGCTCACGAACAACACTTATGTTGTTACCTCTTACATTACGTACAAACCTAAGTTGCTGAAGACACATTACAAATTGAAAGGGAACTCTTAACTTAGAAGCAGGGCTAGCAAATGTGGGCTAACTCTTTGAGGGAAAAAGTGTTAATCATGATCTTTAAAGGATCTTATGCTATATCATATTTCGTTAAAAAGAACTAAAAGCTAATCCTAATCTTTAAAGGATTATGAAATCATATTTCCTCAAGATTAAAAGTTAATCCTAATTTTAAAAAGGATTATTGTGAGCCACTATTGAAACTATATATTATTCATGAGCACATTGATATAATACGACCTTTAATTGGAAAAGTTAGTTGTTCTAATTGCTAGATTATTGATTTCTTCTTTTAAATTGGAAGTTGTGTTGATTCTTTCTTTGTTTAAATGCCCTTTTGCCTCCTTGACTTTTCAAAAAGAAACATTTTGCCACATTTCATTTTTTGGGGGGACACTTTGCATTTTTAGCTTTCAAATTTGGGACAATTTACCTCCAAATGGATGAAAGTTAATAATAATTCCACTTAGATTGATGATGTGGCATTGTGTTAGACTCACACAAGAAAAAAAAAAGAGAAAACAATGAAAAACATTAAAATTCTTATGTAACTAACAATTAAAAAGGTAAGGGGGCAAAAGATCGTATTTAAGGCATTTTTTTTGTGTAGTGGACAACATGGAGTTGGGAAAGTCAGGTAATAGTCTTGCATCTTAAAATAATTTCCTCTTTTTTTTGGTACTTGAGGCTGCTATGGATTGAATCCTAGCCACTGAAACTAAGAGTCCAACACTCTGCCACCAGGTCAAATGCCCGATGGCTCTTAAAATAATTTCTTCCTTTCTTCAGTACAAATTTTACTGCAAAGTGATTGAGATTTCAAATTCTTTAATTGAGGAAGATGTGCATATTGTTTTGAACCCCTAATTATAAATTACTTATTTTCTTCTAATATTTATCTAAGAAATATTCGGTAATTGTTTTTAATAAAGGGATTAATGTTTATCTATTCTTTTAGAAACCTTTAAAAAATTCCTTATTAATATAGTGATAAATAAATTGTTTGTTTACCAAAATTAAACACCTTAGCATTAACAACTTTAGCGTAGCACTCTAATTATAAACAAATAGACAATTTGCACCCTAAACTTTAATTTTGGACAATTTACACCCTAAATTATAATTTATGGACAATATGCACCCCAATTGGATGGAAAGATTGATGGTACCGTTTAGAACTTATAGTTTCCATGGACAATTCGCACCCAATTAAACGATAACGTCAATCTTTCCATCCAATTGGGTACATATTGTCCCTATATTATAGTTAAAGGTGCAAATTGTCCAAAATTAAAGTTTAGGGTGCAAAGTGTCCATTTGCATAAAGTTTAGGGTGCAAATTGTACATTAAGCCAAAATAATTGTCTGAGACAGATCCAAAAATATTTGTCAACCTAATTATTATTATGTTTTTTTGTTCTTATTCAAATATCTATAATAAGCTTTATATGAATTTTTTAATAAAATTAAATAAATAAATGTTTATGAAAGGTCAAATATGATGTTGGAAGATATAAATATAATCAAAATATTAAAATCACGTAGATTAATATAACCGATTCATAAATAATGAAGGTTATAAAATTTATAATACATGGTTACTAAAAGTGAATATATTTTGCGAGCTTTCTTTAAGAGTAATTTTTGTAACTAAGCATTGTAAATTTGATAACAAACAATATTCTTGAAATAGTTACCAAAATTACATAAAACGAATTGTCACTTAATTTGTAGGTCATACTCATATATATATAGCATTTTTGTAACATACATAACTTTTTAAGCAACAGATAAATATAAATTTAATAACTTCCATTATTCATTAAATAGTTACAAAGAATTATGTATGATAAAAATTTAGTGAATTTTTGGGTAGATATATATATAATTTTATAACCTTCGTAATATCTAAACACTTCTAATTTGTAAACCCCGAAAGTCCCCATTACCCTCTTTTCTTGATTTCTAAATAATTTTGATTTAGGCTAAATTGGGTAGTTAAGGGCATGTTAGTGGGTAATTTCAGGGTTTTCTTTGGGTTAGTTTGGTCTTGCAGTCCACCGCTTGCCTCTGTTTCTTATTTAAAGTTCTCTTTCATTTTCACTCACAATATTCTCTGCTTTTTTTCCCCGCATCTCCTCTTCTCTTTATTTGCTCATGCCAATTGTCTCTTCTTTTGGTCGATTTCGTTTTCTCTTTGTTGGTACCTTCTTCATCTTCTTTTTTTTTGCTGTTTTTGTCCTGTTTTAGCCGTTATTTTGTTCCCCTGTTTTTTCTTTTGGTTGGTTGGGTGCATGTCCTGTTTTGTTGTATTCATCGGTGCTGATGTGCTCTGTTTGTTCTTTAGTTTTCCAGGTATCCTCTGATGGATTGTTTTCCCAGAAAAAGGGTTTGTTTTCGGACCTGTCGTTTTCTACTTGTCTTTGTTCCGTTAATTTTCCATTTGTCTTCTACTGGAGGAGTCTGCTGTTGCATGTTGGCTCCATCTGTTGTTTTGGTCTTGATTTTTTGGGGGCGCTATGGTTCTTTGGTTGCATGTTATCCATGATCTCCCTCCCATGATTCATGTGCTCTTCGTGTTTTGAGTTGAGTTTTTTTGTGCTTTTTAGTGCCTTTTCTTAATTCGCTCATGTGGAAATTTTCTTGCAGGAGCCTGTAAAGCTTTTTCACTGCACGTTGGGTAAGCTGAAACCAAGTTTGAGAGCTTTCATTGTGGTGAGAGTAGCTCGCATGTAGGAAACTGTGCTGCCTGATGCAGTTGTTTCTATAAGAAGTGATCTTTTGTTAGTTGATCATGATGTATGCCTTTGAATTTGAATCTATTCATTGCTTGTCTTTGCTGATGGATTGTTTTCCAGTTGTTGATTTTTGTGACAAACTTTTTTGGACAAGGGAGCACTATGCAGGCGATTATGCCAAAGGCTGTTGCTCGCCGGTTTGCTGGAAAAATTGTCGAGGGTTGTGTCTACAAATTCACGAGATTTGATGCTGTAAATTGCAGGTTGTCTTACCTTGCAGCTCCTTCTGATTACATCATATTCTTTAACAGTTCCACCGGCGTTCAAGAGATCACTGAATCCATGGGTAAGATATTTGGGTGTTTGTTTAATTTGGTTTGTTTATGGTTTGATGATTATTGAAGAGGAGTGTTCTGTTTCATTAGGTTTGTTTCTGGTTTAATCATCATTGGAAAAAACTCTGGCATTTAACTGTGGTTGATTTTGCAGAGTTTGATTACCCGAGATATTTTTTTCGGTTTGCTACGTTGGAAGATTTGAGGGCTAGAAATGAAAAACCCACTGTCTTGACAGGTGCGTTCTGGCAGATGTTTTATGGTCTTTCTTGGGTGAGTTTAGGGAAAAATGGACATTGAGTTTTTTACCTTACTTATTGCTGTGTATTTGATGCAGATGTTATTGGAATGTTAACTATTATTGGTTCTAAGACAAGTGTCAATCGTGCTTCGGGAAATTCATCAACAGATAGGAGGGATATAATTATTAAGCTGCTGAGGTTTGGTGCTCTTGGCATATTTTCAAATTGGTTTCAGTTGAGGTTTTCTTATATATTTTCGGTTTAATTGATTTTCTTCTATCTTCTGTTTTCTTTTTTGTTTTATTTTTTCCTGCTTCGTTGAAGTGATGATGATCTCAGGGTCAATTTCTGGGGTCTTCATGTTAATGAAATTGATGAAGAATTCCTTATGTCAAGGGCTTCTAATCCTGTGCTGGTGATCACAGCTGGAATAGTTAAAGAATACAATGGTATGTGTAGTACATTATGCTATGGTTCTTTGATATTTGATCTTTGCACGTGGCATGTTAACCCTTTGTTTCATGTATAGGTATCAAATATATTTCCAGTTCTTCTGCAACAAAAATGTATATTGACATTAATGTTCCAGAGACAGGGCAGCTGAAGTAGAATTTTGTTTTCTACTTTCATTTACGATGAATTGTTTCTGTTTTGTGCAGTGTTTTTCGATGTGTTCTTTCATTCAAACACATATATGTTCTTGAATGTTGGTAGTGTCTTGCTCTATTTTTTTCGCAGGTTTGATGGCATACTTCCTCCTGTCAAGTTGTTGTCAGTGGATGAGTCACAGAGCATTGAGCCAGTGGCAAATCCAACTGACATCTCTGTTGATGAGTTGTTTTATTTATCCCTTGATGAATTAAGAGTTAATGTTGTTGTCTTCTGTTTGCTTTATTTTGGAATTTTAGGATTGTGCATTGGACTGAGGTTGCAGATATTATTTTTTGCCAGGGCCAAAGGTATAGAATCAAAGCAAAGGTGGTGGAAATGGACATCACAAATGGTTGGTTCTATGAATCGTGTCCGAAGTGCAGGGTAAAATTGATGGCTGCGAATGGTCAATTCAAATGTAATGATGATGGCGTTGTTACTCCTGAATTTGTGTGAGTATTTTTGTCTGTTTTGGATATTCAATTATTGTTTTTCAAACATCTGTGGTTTGTTTGTTCTTTCTATTTTCATTTGAATGATTCTTTATTTCGCTTCAATAGCATGCAGTTGAATTTGATCATAGAGGATGATACTGCCAGAATCGAGGTTGCCATGTTTGGTAAACAAGCTGAGGAATTGATTGTCCTTCCATTGACAAGGGCCGTAGCAAGTCAGTGTCTAGACAAGACCAAATTACCTGTTACAGCGAGAGATCCCACCAAGAGTGAAGTGGATTTTGTTTTTGTCATAGGTGTAATCGAGCAGACATATAAGAGAGGTATGAAGAAGTTCAAGGTGTATTCATATAGTACAGAAAAAAAGAATGGTGAACCAGTTGTTGTAGACAAGGGGAAAAAGGTTGTGGGTTATTCAGGTAGGGAAATGATGGGAACTGGTGCTGGTGACCAGGGGACAACCAAGGGAGACAATATTGGAGTTGTTCCTGTAGGCAGCAATGAATTAGTTATTATCCCTGATGTTGTTTCCACTCCACAGTCGCATAATCGAAAGAGAGAAGGTAGTGTTCCTCTTGATATGCCAGATTCTCCATGTATTCCTCACGATCTATTCGACACTGATTCCCCTGATAAGAGATCGAGGAAAGAGCAGGTAATCATGAACTACATGTAATATGTGGTGTTTTGATAGATAAAGCCTGTAATCAATAAGCTGATTTTTGGTCTTTTTTTTTCACAGGAATGTGAGGAGATTATGAAAGGAAAAAACAGTCGACAACTTTAGAGGAAAGGACTTTGGTTTTCCTCAGGATTGTTAGTTATATATATATATATATATATATATATGTATATATATATGTATTGTTTATATTTTGTCAGTTATGATATGGGAAGAATCCTAGCTATGAAATGTAGTGTAAAATAACTTTTGGATATTTGTATTGTAAATATGTCGAGGTGAAGACATGAACAAATGAATTTTGGTGTTTCTCTCTTAGAGTAGTGGAGAGATTTGCTGCTGTATTACCTTTTTGTCATTTTAAGGTCTGATATGATCAGTTCTATATAAAAATGGTGAGAGCAGTGAAAATGTATTTTCTTATTCCATATGTTGTTTGAGTTTATTCTTGCTTCCTTGCACATATTAATCTTAGTCTTTTCTGCTTTTAATAGCCTGGCAAGTTTCCGGGATTGTAACTTTTCCTCTGTTCTGTTAGACTTGATTCTGCTGATGAGATCAAAATAAATCAAAATTATTTACAAATCAAGAAAAGAGGGTGATGGGGACTTTCGGGGTTCACGAATTACAAGTGTTTAGATAATGGGAGGCTGACACCGGTGTTTGCAGTGAGAGAAATAAGTGAACACAAAAGAAGCACTCGATAATGAAGACAGTCCTGATTTTTTAGGACTATAAGACAGAATACCTAAGACAAAACTAAAATTTCATTCTGAGAATAGTCTTCATTTTTTTGGCAATATATATAGTGCTTTAATGATCCAGTAAATTGGAAGTGGTTAGATATGTTCGGTGATGTTAAGATGCAAGATGATAATGAGTAAAATTTGCATAGATTAACTCAATTTTTGCATGCACTTAAACACCTGTACTGTCTAAACAGCAACGCATGATGCACTCAGTGTTAGTGGAATTCAACACCTGTTTAGTGTAAGATGAATAGCAGGCTGAATTTAATGCTAATACAGACTGATTTAACACCACTGTCTAAATAATTCTGTATTTTTTTTCTTTTTTAGGTTACAACTTGCTCTTATAACCTTTTTTGTGTTCAATTTATTCCATATATTCTTCTGTTACTTCTCCATGTCAGAGTATTGCATGTACTGTTAATTTTGCTTTTAAGTTTCTCATATATTAATCAATGCACATGGTTTTAGGATTTTAATGCAGTGGAGATTTCTGCTGGTTTTATTATGGAAGATTTAGTTGGGAAATCATGTTTAGCATTATTTTTTTTCATGCATCACTTTACATACTTTTATTGTTGCTTATTGCTAATTCTTTTTCTGATTAGATTTTTTGGTCTGTGTTCAGTTATTATTTTTCTTGCTCAATTTTACATTTCTGCATTATGACTTGATTAACTGTTTGTTTTGCTTCGAATTTTTCTCTATTTCATTTTCAGACCCTTCAGCAACATTTAATTTCCCTGATGACTCGATCTTCACTGAGAAATAAACCTGTGAGTTTTGTGCCTATTGTGAATGCTCTTCAAGCAAGGGCAAATAGGCAGAGAAGACGTGCCAGAATTCCACATGCTAATAATTTGCCTGGACCACAAGCAGAACAACTAAGTGATGACAATGCAAGACCGAACCATGTGTACTTGACATCTACTGTGACAGCAGATGGCGAACTTAGGACTGTCAGTTCACAATCTTTTGCTGTCAGAGGATTATCTGAAATAATTAGATCAAATTCTTATGCAAGGAGACATATTATGGTTACGGATACCCGAGAAGCATCAACCTCTGTATTCAGAATTGAAAATCAATCAGTTAACTTTCCCACATTGACAGGTGCAAATAACATTTTATTTGGACTTATTTCAATCTCAGGTACCTAATCTTTCATAATTTGTTATTGTAGATGTTGGTTCCATAGTTGAATCTGATTTTAGTTTTCGAGAAGGGATCACTGCTTCAGAGAAATACCATATCGAATATCTGTTAATCATTCCAGTAAGTTGTCAGGATATTCAATGTGTTAATCAAATTGTGATAGTTTGGTGATATGATGTTAGCTATATATTGACAGTTTAGTGATATAATATTAACTATACATTCATGTTTTAAAGGAACTATTTTTTAATATAATTCATTTGGTGGCCCTATTGTGCAATGCCAATTTTGCAAGGCATGGATGTGGATGAAGGAGACTGTGAAACCTGAAAAGGCTGCCTCATTTCCAGTATTTACTCTCTGCTGTAAACAGGGTCTGATACAGTTACCCAATCCAAGAGTTACTCCACCATACTTACATTATCTGTTGAAGTATGAGGAACAGGATGGGTTGCAAGAACATTTCAGGAAGAATATCAGGCTTTACAATTCAATGTTCCAGTTTACTTCTTTTGGAGCATATATTGATAAGACTATTAACGATGGTTCGGGTCCATTTGTCTTCAGGATTAACAAGCAGACTTATCACAGAATTGGAACACTTCTACCTCTTCAAGGTTGCAGGCCTAAATTCTGTCAGCTTTACATCTATGACACTCAAAATGAAAATGAGAATAGGATCAATGCAATTGCAACCGATGGGGATTCATCAAATATCAATAGAGTTATTGTTCAAAGCTTAATGGTTATGTTTGATGAGTTGAATGAAGTAGCCAAGGCTTTCAGAAATGCAAGAGATCGATTTGAAGAAAATGGGGAAATTAACATTAGATTAAGATTGATTTCTTCGAGGGATGAGACCCGAAGAAATTACATTGCTCCAGTTTCGACAGATATTGCGGGTCTCATTGTGGGGAATGAATCAGAGGGGCACATGGAGAGAGATATCATTGTTCATCACAGATCAGATGGTTTGCAGACAATAAGTAACCTTCATCCATTGTATATGTCCATGCAATATCTGATTCTTTTTCCATATGGTGAGGATGGCTATCACTTGGGAATGAGATATAGAGAATCCCCGTTGAAACAAAAGATGAAAAGAAAGGTGATTACTATGAGAGAATATTACTCATATCAGATACAACAGAGGCATCCAGAGAGGAGTACTCTTTTGAGGGGTGGTCGTTTGTTTCAGCAGTATTTGGTTGATGCAGGTTCTTCAATTCAGGAGATTAGAATCAATTATATCTATCATCACCAGACAGAGATTAAAGTTGATTTTTATGACAATGTTAATGATGCTATGGATAAAGGGGACACTCATGGAAGGTCAATTGGAAAAAAAAATAGTATTACCTGCTTCATTCACTGGGAGTCCAAGGTACATGTTTCAATGTTATCAAGATGTCATTGCAATTTCTAGATATCATGGTTTTCCAGATTTGTTTATCACTTTTACCTGCAATGGAAATTGGCCAGAAATAGAAGATGCTTTGAAATTTATACCAGGCCAAAAACCCGAAGATAGACTTGATATTGTTGCTAGAGTTTTTAAGCTTAAATTAAATGATTTGATCGAATATTTAACAAAGAATGAACACTTTGGACCTGCAAAAGCAGGTACTTAGATATTGCCCACATTCGGTTTCACTCATTGTTGTTATATATGTCATTGATTAGTGTTAATTTATTCTCATTTTTTCCTCTTCAGTGGCATACAGTGTGGAGTTTCAGAAGCGCGGTCTTCCTCATGTGCATATTCTCCTGTGGTTGGAACATTCATCTGCATTCAGAAATTCAACAACCATTGACAAATATATTTCAGCTGAGATCCCTGATCCTTCCATTGATCCTGTGGGGTATGATGCAGTAAGGAATATCATGATGCATGGTCCATGTGGATTGGCGAAAACAAATGCACCATGTATGTCAGAAGGTAAGTGCAAGAAACACTTCCCAAAACAATTTCAGACAGAGACAAAGGTTGATGATTCAGGCTACATTCTGTATCGTAGAAGGGATTTACCCTTTTCTGCTAAGAAGGGTTCAATTTTGCTGGATAATAGATTTGTTGTTCCACATAATTTAGATTTGGTTGTTAAATACCAAGGTCATATAAATGTGGAAGTTTGCACACATAATAGGGCAATGAAGTATTTGTTTAAGTACCTGAGTAAAGGACCTGACAGAGCCAGGGTTGTTTTGGAGAAGACTGACATTGCAGCGGAGGAAGAATCAAATGATACAAATATTGTGCATAATGAGATTAAAACATATTTGGACTGTCGATATCTATGTGCATACGAGGCAGCGTGGCAGATTTTTGGTTTTGGTATTAATCACAGGGAACCTGCAGTTGTGAGACTTCCCATACATTTGCGTGATCAACAGAATGTCTACTTTACAGATAATCAATCACTTGAGATGGTTATCAATAGAGAAGGCATAGAGAAGACAATGTTCACACAATGGATGGTTGCTAATCAAAAATATGAAAGTGCAAGAGCATATTTGTATGCTGATTTTCCCATGGGATTTGTCTGGCAATCTGACACTCGTGAATGGACGCCGAGACAAAAGGGAACTACAATCGGGAGAATCATTCAGGTGCATCACGCAGCGGGGCAATTGTTTTATCTTAGATTACTTTTGAATGTGGTTAGAGGGGCAACATCATATGAATATTTAAGAACAGTGAATGGCATTCTTTACCCTACATTTCAAGCTGCGTGTGAAGTTCTTGGCTTACTTGGAGATGATAGGGAATGGGATTATGTGATGAAGCAGGTGACTGAATGGGCAACAGCTCATAAAATTAGAGAAGTTTTTGTTGCTCTATTGATGTTTTCAGAGGTAACGATTAGAAATAGAGAAGCTATCTATGAAAAATATTATTGCATTTATGTGAGTAGTAACATGAAGCATTCCTCATTAAATATATCTAATTTGTTTCAGGTTGCCAATCCAACAAATCTTTTTGAAGATAATTGGCGTTCAATGTTTGATGACATTTTGTACAGATATCAGACAGCAGCAGGGGTGCCAAACTACAGTATGCGAGATGAAGACTTATGAAATTATGTACTTCTTGCTATAGAAGATTTGCTGATAAAGTGTTGTTCTTCTCTCAAAGATAAAAATCTACCCTCACCAATAATTTCTTCTTTCAGTGACCGTGATAATAGATTGATTGAAGAAGAAACCTGTTATAATCTTCAAGAATTGGCAAACCAATATCATCAGATGTTAAATTCCCTCAATCCAGAGCAACGAGAAATTCATCAGACAATAAGACAGTCAATAGACAACAATGAAGCTAGACTTTTTTTTGTCAATGGACATGGAGGTACAGGTAAAACATATCTGTGGAAAACACTAATAGCAGGTGTGAGAAGTGCAGGAAAAATTGTGCTTGATGTAGCTTCCTCGGGAATAGCATCTCTCCTTCTTCCAGGAGGACGAACTGCTCATTCAAGGTTTAAATTGCCATTGAATGTTGACAAGTGGTCGACATGTGAAATCAAAAATGGTATTCAGCTGGCAAAACTCCTCCTAAAAACAAGTTTGGTAATATGGGATGAAGCTCCCATGATTCATAAATTTTGTTTTGAGGCACTTGACAAAACAATGAGAGATATTTTTGGAGCAATATCACCACAGAGACGGCAGAGACCCTTTGGTGGCCTTACAATGGTTCTCGGAGGTGATTTCAGGCAGATTCTGCCAGTCATACCTGGTGGAACAAAGTCTGATATAATCAATGCGTCAATCTGCACGTCTGACCTTTGGAATGAGTTTGAAATATTTACTCTGGTGACTAATATGAGATTGTTGCAGCCTGGGATTGACGATGGTAGCAGAAAAGAGCTTGAAACCTTTGGTGATTGGTTGTTACAAATTGGAGATGGAAGTGTTCCAGCATTTCCACCAACAAGAGATGAAGAGTGTCAATGGGTGCAAATACCTGAAGAACTGTTGATTCACCCTGGAAACAATCCATCTGAATCAATATTTCGGGCAATCTATACAGATTTTGAAGGTAATTATGCTGAGCCAATTTATTTGAGTGAGAGGGCCATTGTTACTCCCTATAATGAAACTGTTGCTGAAGTCAATAAATATGTGCTTGAAAAAATTCCAGGAAATTATGTGACATATTATAGTTCAGATACACTTTCTAGGAGCTCTGGTATGCCAAACGAAGACACTGCTTCATATCCTTCAAAGTTGTTAAACAAGATTTCAACGCCTGGAATTGCAGACCATGAACTAAACCTAAAGATAGGGTGTCTGGTTATGCTAATGAGAAATATTAATCAGGTTGCTGGATTGTGCAATGGAACTAGGCTGATGATATTGCAATTGACTCCATTCTTGATAGAGGCAAGGATCGTTGGTGGAGATCATCTCGGTGACAAGGTATACATTCCAAGAATTATTTTTAGTGTTAAGGAAACTAAGTTCCCTTTTGTTCTTAACAGAAAACAGTTCCCTCTCAAATTATCATATGCAATGACAATCAACAAAAGCCAGGGATAGACACTGAAGCATGTAGGGATTTTCTTGCCAAAGCCAGTATTTTCTCATGGCCAGTTGTATGTAGCACTGTCCAGGGTCACATCTCACAGAAACTTGAAACTACTTATACTGGATGAGAATGGTGCACCGATAAACATTACCAAGAATGTGGTCTATAAGGAAGTCTTTGGTTACATATTCCAGAGGTGAGAATATTATATTTCAGATCTACAATTACTTTCCATTCTCAATATGTCCTAATTTGACATTATTAGTTTTTATATCCTGTGTTTTCATGCTTTATACTAATACTTTTTTCATTTGTGAATTTTTTCAGATGATACATACGTGCTTCTATGGATGAATTACTGTTTTGTTGCTTCTGATCTTTTTGTCTATTTCGGTCTTATATAATTTTGTATACATCACAGGGATTTTTGTAAAAAACTCTGTTTTTTTTTTTTGGGTTTATCAGAGTATAGTTTGAATCTGTGCTTTAATCTTTTAATCTTAATATTGTCCAACTTGACTTGACATGCCTGTCCCTTGATTGCTACAAGTTAGAAGTATTTAGATTTTGTATATTTAACGTTTATTGGGCTTAAGAAATTGGGCTTCTTTTATGTATTGCTTGGGCCTGCAACATTGTATGTGTATATATATATATATATATATATATATATATATTATAAAATTATTCCAACATAAATAACAGTTTGCAAGTTAAATTTTTTTAAGCATTTCGTTTTTTTCAATTGTTATCGGTTCTCTTGCAGAGAATTATATGGTGGAACTGATTAGAAAAATTATTTGATGACAAGTGTATGGTATGGGTGTTTCAATTATGAGAACAGAAACCGCCTATATAGAACCAATAGATGAAAGCAGAATGTGCCTCATGCAAAATTATGTACCTATATTCGTGTATTAATAGACTAATTTTAGTGCTTTTATAAATACACGACCAACATATTTTTTGTCCCACAACAAGGTACAATCAAAGGTGAGCACAAATAAAAAACACGACTGTTTCAAGCATGGCTAATAGAGATAACCAGGTATGCAAACTCTGTTTAATTATTCTTGGATTATAATGTATTCTCAAGTACAAATAGAAGCTAACATAATTTGGTACAAACTGCAGTCACCACCTCCGCGAAATAGCTTGCCTATATTTCTATATAGCATCATCACAAATTTAGAAGATTTGCTCCAGCTTCGGTATCCAGTTGGGCCTTTCAGAGCAAGTCCCCAGATACAGCAAAATCCTACATTTGAATTAGCCATTAAAGCTATCCTCGCCCTACCACCAGCCTTAACTGCATGTAACGAACAAGCACTGTATATCATAAAACAATGGTTGCAGATAACAGATGCTGAATTGCCTTCGCCAAGTTTGGCGCAAGAGTCATTACAGTAGCCACAAATATTAGCTGAAATTTTCAACAGAGGTTTAGCTAATCATTTTCCCCCCGTAAATGACCTGTTAAATCCAGTCAGAAGAAGAAGACTTTCAGGAATGAACAACACATTCTCAGATACATTAGTTTACGGAGATTCAACTGATACTGTATGTCTGAGAACATGTGCTGTCCACAAAGCATGGATAAATGTTTCCTTTGTACTAGATCGCATATCAACAACAACAATACATAGTATAAAAATTGGACTTCAGGACTTCAATCAGCGCATGCACAACCAACCATGTGCTATTAGTCAACAAGAGAGAAATCAGCAGCAGGTACATGATGCTCGACCCATTACTGTTCTCATATATAATGCCAGGGGAATTGCTAGGCCATCCTTCATTCCATCCTTGACAGAAGCGATGGCGGTGTACAATCCACTCCTGATGATTATAACTGAGACAAGATCGGTTTTTGGTCAACAATTATTAATTTCACATTGTCCAAACCATTCCATCATGCAGTCTATAGATCCAATCGTGTATTTAGGAGGATCGTGGATTTTATATGATAGAAGGTATGTCAGCGCAAGATTGCTCACTCTTGCCAGATGTGAAGTTACTTTTCAATTGGTACATCAACCATAATTAGATTTTGATTTTATCAGAACTATATTGATAATTAACCAAATGTACAAAGCAGTAGCTATGTACGAATAATTCCTATGTTAATCTTGAAAAAAATGTGATAATTTCTATAGGAATGACTCTACAATAATTGATTGAAAACAACTAATTTATGTTTTGTATGAGAATCAGACTTAGGCAACCTAGAATGTAAGATTCATGTATAGTTTTTAGGCCCAGGTACATAGACTTTAAACCAATTAAACATCCATATTTAATAGGCCCAGCTACAACTCGGAAAATGATTTATGAAGCAAAGATCTTCATCCATGACTAATATTGGTCCATGGAAGCCCACCTGACAACCCATAATTATTTTATGGAAGTTTTATGAGCGTAGACAAAAAATTACCCAAATCTTCCGCATGCCGTTTCAGCTAATCAAACAGTTAATATTATCCAAATGATGAGAGAACGTTTTTTTTTTTTCAAACTAATGACCAATTACATTTTGAATTCATTAACTCAAACCAATGAAAGGAGAAGTTTTCGTTTTCTTCAATGAAAAACTAAATACTCAAAACAAAAAAAATATAACTTACCATGCGACGCAATGATCCAGGCCTCCCACTACTGCGATTTTTCGACGCCCAATACCGATTAATGGCTGTCATGAATAAATAACTATTCATATTCCCACATATTATATATATATATATATATAAATCATTGACAGCATGATTTTAACACAGAGGAAGAAAAGTTAAAGATTTGCTCAAATATAACAGGGAGTTGCAGAAGCAAAAATCCATTCTTCATTGTTGATTAGTATGTTTTCTTTTTCCCTAATTTTTTCATCCCGCAAGAAATTCTTATCTATCATTTTCATACTAACCACATATAAAAATTTACAGGATTTCTCATCATGAATCATTTACCACCACACCAGGTAACTCATGAATATTAATCTTATATAGTTTTGACTTGTCAAATATTTTTGCAAAATTCTCATGTGATCGATTTCCATGATGACAGAACCCACCAAGTTTGGTAGATCTGCATCCAACAGCGCAGTTATTTGTCAGAACAATAGAAGGAATCTTATAGATAAATTTTCCTCACGAATCTATCATTGACAGCCAAAAGGTGCAGAGGAGGCCGGTACTCAGAGAAGTCACAGTTTTGCTCTTTGCACTCTTCACTCACAATCACGACCATCTCCCATTCAGTGTTGGTGTCGTGAGGAGGTGGCTTCGTTTAAGACAAATAGATATCCCTGATAGATTCCAGACATACTTAAGATTTCAACAAGCACATATTTTGGTGGAATTATACGCCAATGGTCTTGCAGATTATAGTTTCCCACAGATTTCACTGGAACCTACTAGACCATTTCCAGTTGAGATTGACCTCCAATATCCTGCAAATACTTTTAACATGATGAGTAATGTTGAGAATATTTTTGTACTGTTTGCGAATGCCATTTACCAAGCACGCTTAGTTCTTACTTTGGTGCCTAACATGGTATCTGGACATATTAGATATATTTTACAGGTAACTCTCGGAGGGGATAATGCCCCATCAATGCTCCTGACCAACAAGAGAAACAGAAGAGCACATTTGCTTCCCCTCTCACTTAGATTTATTGTTTACAACACAAGAGGACTGGGGTCAATACCAATTCAGCAACATGTGGAGGTCTTGATACAGCAGTACAGGCCACAGATCATTATTCTAACAGACACAAGACTGCCCCCATTCATCGGCCAACAATGGGCATATAGATTGGGATATTCCCAGCTCGTGGCATCAGAACCAATAGGCATGACAGGGGGGATATGGTTCTTCTCGGATCCATCTGCTGTAATGTTTGAGCAAATCAATCAGATACCATTACAAGTCATGTTCAACATCAGAGCATTGCCCCAGCCACATTTCTGAAACCCAGTTATGCAATGTCATCGTCATCATAATTAAACTGTCCAGACCTATTAGTATGATATAATTTATTTATCTATTTTGCCATTATATTCACCTTTTTCTTTTGTTGTATTAAACATGTTCCATTATTTCTTATACATTTCGAACTTTCTGTTTTCCTATGTCAATATATCCAAAACTTGATTATAAATTTATGACAATATGAACAGTTTCTTTTTATAATCTCTTCAACTAAAATTTTCAATTTTATCTTGTCTGCATCTGGAGAATTTCTTTGTGAATAAATCTATACAAAACAAGTTAAAACAATTGTATAGGGATAGATTACAGGAGGAGAATAAATTGTAGATTCTCCTGAAACCATCTTAGCCAATACAGGTAATATATCTGCATATAATACACACAAATATGCCACGTAGATTAATCTTCATAACACAATTCCTCATAATTTTAAAAAAAAAATTTGATGCAGCCGCCCACCTATCTCCAGCGAACTATAGCAACACGTCAAGCATGCACAATATATGTGTCAGAGACAAAATAGTACCATTATATTCAGAATATGTGTCAAAACCAATTTCATATCATTGCATTGAAAAGCTCAAATTTTTTGAAGTACACAAATCTACAATAATGCACATACAATGATCCAGTTACACTATAAATATAGCCCTCTGGAAAGCAAAGTAGACAACACAAACAAGTTTTACATCTATATCATAGAAGATACAGGCTGCAAAGAAGAAATCCTTCAACATGGCAGACTCGGGTGATCAGGTATGTAATGATCAAATTCAAGTATAATACGAATAAGTCATTGCAATTCCTTTGCTAACTTCTGTTTCAATACCAGTTACCTCCGGAGATGAACAACTTACCACCACTGATTAGAAGTATCATCATGAACTTTGAAGATATACTTCAACTTGCATATCCAGCTGGATCATTATCAATCAGTCAGCAGGTAGAACACAAACCCAATTTTGAATTTGCAATCAAAGCCATCTTGGCTCTCCCACCTGATAAAACAGGATGTAATGAACAAACAATCTCCATCATAAAACAATGGCTACACATTGCAGACACTGAGATACCAACACCTGAAATGGCAGCAATTATACTTCAACAACCACAAATTTTGACTGAAATTTATAGCCGAGGTTTAGCAAATCACCATCCACTATCATTTACACTACTAAAACCAAAAACAAAAAGAAACTTTCAGAAGCTCACAGCCAATTTTACAAATATAATTATCAGGGGAGAAAGATGTGAAACAACATGCTTAACTACATTTCCTATTTTCAAAGCATCGATTACATTGTCATCCACTTTAGATGCAATCTCAACAACAACAGAGCACAACATTCAAATTATCCTTGATCCAGTTGGTCCAACTGCTTCAGAACTAGCAAGCGCATCATGGGAAGCTGAGTATCATCCCCAGCAAAGAAACTCACCATGTTCGATTGCTATACTTATATACAATGCACGAGGAATAGCCAGACCATCATTTGCAAGAAATTTCATCAGGACAATTGCAGTTTACAACCCACAAATAATAATCCTGACTGAAACCAGGACATCAATGGGACAACAAATCCTCGAATCTCAGTGTGCAAACCACTCAATCTTGCATGCCATTGATCCTTTAGGGTATTTTGGAGGTTCTTGGATAATGTATGACAAAAGACAAGTCATTACAAGAGTTATAGATATTTGTAGAAGTAATATGACATTCCAAGTCTTAAATAAGATAACTTAGACTAAAGTTTTTCATACAAATTCATTTGGTGTAACAGTAGATGTATATATAAAAGACCATGGTTAGGTATAATATGCAACCAAAATTAGGTAATTTATACAGGAAAAGAAAAAAAAGAAAAAAACAAACAAATAACAAACAAAAATAATAGAACATGCAACACCCACAAATTTAAAATTCAATATTTGACAGGTGTAGAGACATTAATTATTTCTATTTATAGTTTAGGTGTATTTGAATCTCTGCTCTGTTCTATCCTTTTTTTTTTGGCATACTTGAGTAGTACTTAACTCTTAATTCTTTGATTAGCCTCACTAACACTTACAATCGCGTCAATAAACTTGCAAATATGACAAAATTTGCAATCATAAACTGGATTGAAAACAAGAGCCTACTCCTGCATAATACTTACTAGCGGCACCGTCTAATATTCCAGAAAAAAAAAAACAAATATATTTGATCAATATTACTAGGTCACAACCAATATATAAAGATTATATAATATATATATATATATAGCTGGTGCAGGACAATCAACTCAAACAATTTACAGCAACCCTTACCTCTGCCATAAGGAACCTCGCTTCTCAAATATTTTTCCTGCTTAAATTTCCAGATTTTAAACAGAATTAAATCGACAAGGATGAATGCAAACCAAATCTCGGTATGTCAAACATCATTAGTTTAAATCTCCAACTCCGTTACCAGAATTATACTCTTATTAATTCTCAAGTATTATGAAATTTAACAGGTTTGGAATGATCAAGCAGCACTGGAAGAGCTCCCCACCAAAACAGCAAACATTGTCAAAAATATTCAATCTCACTTGAAGATATCCTTCCCTTCTCAGTCGATTAATGATGTTTCAGACGATGATAAGTTTCCTCACATGGTAGAGATTATCAGTTTTATGATAGTCCTTCCTGAGGATTTCACGGCATGTGACTCTGAAACAAAAACAGTGATCGAAAATTGGTTACGAATACCAACCAATAACATACCATCAACTCTCTATCTCTGTAAACTGCTTGAGGAGAAAGAATTTTTGTATCAGTTATATTCAAGGGGTTTTGCAGATTATGATCCACCAATATTCAATCCTTACTTAGATGATGAGGATATAGAGTTCATCAACATCGATACAAAATTTTCAAATTTTACTCTTCAAGGGGAAAGAGAGAAAACAATGATTATAACTACAGAACCAGTAAATCTGGCATGGTTATCTGCCGCTTTTTCTCTCACCAATGACTTAAAAGCAACCAAACACTTGCTGGAACTTATGCTGAACACCACAAATATTTCTTTCCCAAATATTGAAACGTCCCAATATGAAGAGTACTCCGCATCGACTTCTGTTGCTGAGCTAACTTCTTTGAAATTTATTATTCACAATGCAAGGGGTGTACAAAGACCTAAGTTCCTTGAAAGATTTCAAACAATCATCCAGAAATACAAGCCCCACTTTGTGATAGTGACAGAAACTAGAGTTGAGAAGGAAGAGTTAAGCAGATCACAACCTTGCATTGATTACAGTCCAGTTATTACAGTTGAACCTGATCATTTTCTCGGTGGAATTTGGTTTCTCCAGCATAGAAGCATTTTCACGAGTGAAGTCATCAGTTTCACTCCAAAAGAGGTCAGTATCCAGATAGGCATCATAGAGTAATATTTAGAAGGTTTATTTTTCACCTTCCACCTTTGTCTTTATTGCACAAGTAATCAATTTGACTACATAGGGACCATGTCTATAGAATTCAGTGAGCTAATTAACGTGTTTTCTTTCTTACTTAATTTCATCCAGAGAATGTTGCATTTTTATGTTTGATATATAATCAATATAATATAGTATCATTTAAATTTTATATCTTCATTCTGCCTTAGTCAACACAGGGGATTGACTTTGACCCTACTTATATCAATATATGTTTATATTCATTTTATTCACCCCATATTTATATTCAATTCAAAAATCAATCATTGACATTATCCTCACAATTTCCTCACTTTCTTTCACTCAACATTCAACTGCATTTAGATTTGTTAATTGCAAATGGCAGAACCAGCTAAAGAGGTTAGTTTACTAATTACTTTCATCATTTGTTCTAACTCTCTCTATATAATCACATCTTTCTGTGATTTCTTTCATCAATTGTATTCAGGAAAGTTTATTACCTGCACCCAGAAATCTTCCACTGCCAACAAAAAGGATAATAAAGAATCTACAACACCAATTAGGGCTGACATATCCTTCAGAAAAATTGAATGATAGTGCAGAAACAAAAAACAGTCCAGCCTTGAAAAATGCAATTCTCTGCATTCTAGCGCTGCCAAATTACCAAGGGAGTTGTGATCTTGAAACCAATCTTATCATTAAGAATTGGTTAGGGATAGACGACACTAATATTCCACCACCAGAGAGGGCTAAAAATTTGCTTCACCATCCAGGTATTTTAAGAGAATTATATAGCAGGGGCCTAGCTAATCATTTCCCACCGGTTTTTACATTAGCAAAGGCATTTCCTGCAACTCAGTTCCTGGAAACAGAGACCAATTATACCGAATTTATCCTTGAAGGAGAAAAGGAAAAATTTATATACCTTTACACACCAATCATCTATAGAGCATGGATCTCCACTGTATTCCAATTCGATCTGGCCTCGGTGACTACCAAGCACACCATACAACTCATGGTAGATACACAGAATGTTTGTTTGGATGAGACTTTAAGCTGTCTATATAAGCATAGATCTGAGAGGTCGCTGCATTTCTTGTCCAAGAGTATCACACTTCTCATATACAACACAAGAGGAGCAAGAACACCTTCCTTTTTGTCGCTATTTCAGAGATTGCTTCATAACTCTACACCGGATATCATTGTTCTAACTGAGACAAGGACATCAACTCAGAATCCAATCTTGGTCAATGCTACAAAACATTACACAACCCTGCATTCATTAAAACCTCTTTGCTTTGTGGGAGGATTGTGCATCATGTATAATCAAAAGATGATTTCTCCTCAGATTATAAAGAAAGAAGGTGAAGTATTCACAGCAGAGTTATGTTTTGTAGATTCAGGGTCATGAAATTAAGTCCGGGCAAATTGAGTTAATGAGCTCTCTTTCTCTCTACAATCCAATGCCCTGAAACCTGATAACTCACAGTTCAGTTCAATGGTATTTCAGCACTACTTCATATTTTCTTTTCACTTACTTCAATGGTGTTTATGCATGATGTACAGTGTAAAATATATATGTATTAACCAATCTAAATTTCTAAGCTATGACCCCTTGAACTTTATCTTATTCTTTACTTTAATAATTAATGCATCAATTGGAGCAATCGTGGATGATTAAAACCATAGTCATTTACAGCATTGAAAAATGTTCTCTAAAAAATCAAAAAAAAAATATATGGTCTAATAGGATTCATTTTTCCACTCCTAGCACTGACATAGATCTTCTAGACCGTTGAAAATATTAACTTCTGCCCATCTTCCAGAGGAGATTTCTTGGATACACCATCTATAACACGATTCTCACCACCAACAATGACCAATCGTAGCAATAAGAAATTAATCATTAATACTAAGAAAATTCCGACGAAAACAACCATTAGAAACTATAACCAGCCACCTGTATTAACTTTGCGTCTATGAAAGAACCCACACCGCCAAAACAAACCAATGGTAGCAACAACATCTTCATCATGACTAAACTGATTATTTTTTTAGCGGTCATAAATATAACTTACAAATTCCTGAAATCTCCACCCTTTGAGAAGATGTAATGAATGACAATTCACTGAAAATATAATACTTTCCATATTAGACTGATGAAAACTAATCCCCGTCGTGTTCTCCGTCAAACTTCTTTTAATAAATTTAATTCCTTCATCCATATATATATATATATATATATAAATATACAATAATACAGCAATTATAACCATATAAATATGGTCAGACAGAAACACATAATTCTACAAAAGAAGAAACACTTCAGCAGAGTAAAATCACAATTACAACGACAGAAACATTCAGGTAAAATTAAACTATAATTCAAAGTAAACTGCTTTTACATTAACTCTTATCAATTTATGATTGATTTAAATTATTTTCTCAGGATGGATGAGTTAACCCCAATGGAGCACTTGACCCTGGAAGCACAACAAATAGTTAGAATTTGTCAAGCAGAGATGAGGCTTCACTATCCAAACAGACACCCTAGACACAGCTATGCAATTCGAAGAAGATCAGTTTTAAGGGAGACAATCAAGCTTCTTATTGCCATGTATTGGCAGAAATTTGATCTGAGATCCAAAGAGTCCCTCTTAGCCTGGCTAGAGTTCAGCAACTTTGAAATCCCCTCAGCCGAAGAAATACCGCACAAACTGCGGCACAATCACATTCAACATGAGCTCTATACCAGGGGTTTATCAAACTACCTCAATCCAGTATTGAATGTTAAACAGGAGATAGAGCAACATGAAAGAATAGAAATGAGTGCAGGTGTTCCTACCATCAATTTCATCGGAGATATTGAGAGACTAATCCTGATAACAACAGAGTCAAATTACGGTTTTCGCATCTCGCTCAATTTTTCAATTGATCATCTAACAGGAAGAGCATTGCATAGACTGGAACTGGTCATGGATTTCCTTGGTAACAATTTCGGAGGGGCTTCCTGCAGCACATGTGGCAAGTCACCCACTTTGTCCCCTTCCCACCCTGACATTCCAACGCCAACAAAAATATTGGTCTACAATGCAACTGGCGTAGGGAACGAAAATTTCTCAGAATATTTAGCCAGCCATTACTTCAAGGAAGATCCACACCTCACAGTTGTCACAGAGACAAGACTTTCAGGAACAGAGTCAAGAAGGGCCAGAGACAATCTTATTTTTGAACAATCACATAGCCTCGATGCAGCAGGTTATTCCGGAGGGTTATGGTTGCTTTGGAACAACAGTGATGCAGAAGTGGAAATAATCAGAAAAACTGCATTTGATTTGCACGCTGAATTTCGACCTGTGGAAAGAGAAGACAGCGATGCATAGACAACGAGTAGACCAACAAAATCATCTATATGCTAATATGTATGTAACTGTTTCTTCTTTAATGTCTGAAACTGCAAATTTTGTACAATGTATATATCCTACAATGCCTAAGAGCATAGCAGTCAAAATGGCACATGAATGAAACACTCTTTTGTCTCAGTAAAACTATTATTTTAATGACTTCTCAAGCCCTTTGATCAACAACTTGGATACTTGGACTTTTTGCAAATCACGCCACAATCCAGTGGGATTCATGGGCCACAAACCTTTGTTAATCCAAGTTTGGGTTACTCATTGAGATCGACTGTATAATTTTTAAGAAAAAAGCCCATTAGCTAAGCATACACTTTTAAATTTTTTATTCTTCTCATTTTTTTGCAATTGATCCTTTTCATTTAGCAAAGTTAAAAAGCTAATCACAATTTCCTTTTCCTTACTAAAGACACAAAAATAGAGGGGAAGCCGCTGAAAGTT
>AWUE01023783.1:0-17107 GCA_001974825.2 Corchorus olitorius
TTTAGTTATAAATATATCTTATAATTATTATATTGTAATATCTAATAAGTGCTAAGGAATATCGGTAAAAAAAAAACGATAATAAGAATTATCCACAAATTTATTTTTCAACAATTTACTGTATAATTTTTAAGAAAAAAGCCCATTAGCTAACGATACACTTTTAAATTTTTATTTTTCTCATTTTTTTGCAATTGATCCTTTTCATTTAGCAAGGTTAAAAAGCTAATCACAATTTCCTTTTCCTTAATTTTTTTTTTGTGAAGTCCACTGATAAATGAGGCAAAATTTTTCCATCAAACAATGACTGCAACATGTTAAGAAACCCATTCTTATTTGCTGACACCTGGCCTAAACATGTCAACCATGCAAGATAAAACTCGCAAGCCGTCGCTGAAACTTTAATCAGACTTTTACAAGAATCGCCTTTAATTTTTTTCGCACAAGCATACAATTCCCATCGCAGCGATTTTCCTCTCCTTTTCCACACTGACATACAATATGATGCCAATGGAGAAAGATCAGGTAACAATCTTTGAATTATGAAAACAACAGTTATTATTCTTTAACAGGAAAATAATTTCCTCACAACAATAATTCTTCCTTTTCAGATACCACAACCTCCACAGTTGAAACCCTTTCTGAAATCCATAATACAACTATTGGAAGTTCATCTAGCAATTTCTTATCCGTCTGCAACACTGGAAGACAGCCCCGAGATAGACCATCATCCCATCCTCAAAACCATGATCAACATAATTATTTCACTTGCAGAGCAACATCCTCACTGTGGTCCAAGCGGAACACAGATATTGAAAAATTGGCTTGGAATTACACATGAAACCTTTCCCACCACCACTGATGCATTTACCATGCTTGAGAGCAATGAAGTTCTATCGGAATTATACTCAAGGGGAATCATTCATCAATCGCCTCCTCAGCTAGTAGTGGAACTCAGTCAAGAAATATCCAATTTTGTAACTTCAAACCAAAGAATCACATGTTTCAAAATACCAGGAGAAAACAGGCAAATGATATTGCTGACTACAGCACCAGCATACCGCATATGGATTAAAGCCAAATTTAGCATACAATTGCCAGATCACAATTCAATTCACAAGCTAAAATTCCTCGCAGACACAACCCTCACAAAATTTCCAGACATTAACACCGTTTCCTATAAGCAATATTGCTTTAGACAAACCTATTCAACTACTAGACCTTTGAAGATTATGATTTTTAATGCAGCTGGAGCAACAAACCCAGAGTTTATATATTCTTTCACAGCAAATTGCTTCGAGAAAAAACCAGATCTGGCAATTATCACGGAAACAAGACTCTCTGGTACCAAGGGTGTTTGTAGCAGACAAACAATGGGATTCCAAGCCACCGCCTCAATTGAACCGCAAGGTTTCTTTGGAGGAATTTGGTTTCTTTGGAATGATGTATCCTTCACCTTTAGAATACTGACTACACATGACAATTGTCTTAGTGCACAGTTAACTATGTACGATGGAAACATCCTTTAATTGCCTGCTATTTTCACGATCAAAAACACATAAATTTTTTGTTAATTTTCCAAGCCTGCTATTTTCACGATGGAAACATCTCTTAATTTGCCTGCTATGTACGATGGAATCAGCCCTTAATTTCCCCTGTTGATTTCCACAATTTTGCTACAAAGCGTACTAGACAAGTGTCAAGGACTCTCTCTGGATATGATTATACTTTGCCGCCCTCTCTTCTACCAACTTCTTCCACTTTGCACTCTCCTGCTCCTTCGGCAAACTCGACGGTATACCCTTTATCTCACACTATTTCTTATTCCAAGTTTTCTAACACTCATGCAGCTTTCTTAGCGGCCATCTCCTCTATCGATGAGTCCAAATCATTTTCTCAAGCAGTTAAGCATGTTCATTAGCGAAATGCCATGGAAAAGGAACTTTCAGCTTTGGAAGCCAATCATACTTGGACACTTGCCTCATTACCGCCTGGGAAACATGTTATAGACTCTAAAAGGGTTTACAAAGTGAAATTCAACCCGGATGGCACCGTCGAAAGATACAAGGTGCGGATTGTGGCGAAAGGGTACACTCAAATTGAGGGTGTTGATTTTCATGAGACATTTGCCCCCTTTGCTAAACTAGTTACTGTTCGATGTCTCCTTGTTGTTGCTTCTGTACATAACTCGGAACTACACCAATTAGATGTCAACAACGCTTTCTTACATGGTGATCTTGAAGAAGAAGTCTATATGAAAATTCCTCAAGGCTTTGCCAAGCAGAGGGAGCATTGTGTTTGTCGCCTCCAAAAGTTCCTTTATGGACTAAAACAAGCGTCTCGTAACTGGTACAAAAAGTTTACTCAAGCTCTACTTATAGCTGGGGTTCATCCAGTCTACTTCGGATCATTCATTGTTTACATCCACTCAAGGAGAGTCTTATACTGTTGTGCTCATTTATGTTGATGATGACATTGTTACCGGGAATGATTCAACCAAGATTGCTTGGCTCAAAGAATATTGAACATTAAGTTCAAATTAAGGATCTTGGCCAACTTAAGTATTTTTTGGCCTTGAAGTGGCACGTTCTCCCGCTGATATTGCATTAAGCCAACGGAAATACATACTTGATATTTTGGAAAAAAGTGCTTTGACAGGTTGCAAACCAGCTTCTTCACCAATGGAACAACAACTCAAACTAGATCTCGATTCTGGTCAACTCCTTGATGATCCTAGACAGTACAGACGCTTAATCGGTCGTTTACTTTACCTTACAATCACACGCCCAGATATCAGTTATGCAGTGCACATATTGAGCCAGTTCATGCATAAGCCACGGCAACCACATCATGATGTTGTTATACGAATTCTTCGTTATTTAATAAATGCACCTGGGCAAGGGATTTTGCTTCCCTCCAATAGTTATTTGTCTTTGCGGGCATACTGTGATGCAGATTGGGCAGGGTGTCCTATGACTCGACGATCCACAACTGGCTACATAGTGTTTTTGGAGTCTTCACCCATTTCATGGCGATCAAAGGAACAATCTATGGTTTCTCATTCCACGGAAGAGGCAGAATACAGTGCAATGGCTACTACTATCAGTGAAGTTGTTTGGCTTCTTCGACTCCTTTCTGATTTAGGGGTGCCTCATCTAAGCCTTTTTCGTTATTTTGTGACAATCAGGCTGCTTTACATATTTAATCAAATCCTGTTTTCCATGAGCGCACCAAGCACATAGAGGTAGATTGCCACTTCATCTGACAACATATTCAGTCCAAGCTCCTACTTCCACGACCAATTTCTTCTCAGTTTCTGATTGCTGATATATTTACCAAAGCGCTTGGTCAAGATCGGTTTCACACTTTGTTGGACAAGTTGGGCATTACCAATCTCCATGCTCCAACTTGAGGGGGAGTGAAGAAATAATTCTCTAACTTAATCATAAGGATTTTTGGTTTACTATGTGATTTCCTTAATTGTAGAGATTGTGTATTTATGACAGACTTGATCATAGGCTTAGATGTAGAATCTTGTTTTCTTGGTAAGCTGTATAAATTTAGCAGCAGCTATCGTTCAATATACATAACAGTGAAATCATTCACTTTTACATGGTATCAAGAGCCAACATACCTCCTTCCTAATTTTTTTCCCCAGCCATGGCCAACGAATCCGATCTTGCAGGTTCTACTAAGAAGGGTTTGGTGTCCCGAATGCATAAAACATCGCAATTGATACCAAATCCCCATTCTACTTGCATCCCTCGGATCATCCAGGTCTGATCTTCGTTACACAACCATTAAACGAAACTGACAGCAATTATTTTACTTAAAGAAATAACCTTTTTAATTCTTTTCAATGCAAGAACAAAGCAGGTTTCGTGGATGGTTCGATAGTTAAACCCGATGTTAAATCTGGTGATTTCCAATCTTGGATCCAATGCAATGCGGTGGTTAAGTCATGGCTTATCAACTCAATTTCCAAGGAGTTGTAAACAGGTGTTGCTCACGCTGATACAGCAAGAGACATATGGTGTGATTTTGATGAGCGATTCACTCAAGGCATTGCACCTCGCATGAATGAATTAAAACGAACCATTGCCCTCTTGCAGCAAGAGAACTCAGCCCTCTCTACATACTACGGCAATTTGAAAACCGCATGGAGTGAATTGCAAAGTCTCCGACTCGTACCATTATGTACTTGTGGGTGTACTTGTGGTGCTGGGAAGAAGATGCAAGAGATGCATGATGAGGAGAAAGTCTTCGACTTTCTAATGGGATTGGATGATACTCATCAGACAGTTAGATTTCACATCCTGAGCATAGATCCATTGCCAACACTTGGATAGGTTTATGCCGTAGCTGCTTAAGATGAGAAGCAACGATATGTTGTAGCCGCTCGTGTTCCCACCATTAAAGGCACAACCTTGCTTGCTAAAACACCAGCAAGACGTCAGGGAAGCGACCTAAAGAATGATCGACGTGGTGATCAAGGAGGAGATAAGCGTGAAAGTCGATTGCATTGTACACATTGTAATCGAAACAATCTCTCTAGGGAGAATTGCAATGAGCTTATTGGATATCCCTCTGGTTGGAGAAAACTCAAGACAAAGGGAGAGCAACAACCACGTACTCACGGAGCTGCAAACCAGTCATTTGCAGCCGCTTTTGGCACATTAAATTCTGATCCTGCATGTCCAAATCTTACACCAACACAGATCCAACAATTGATTGATTTACTTGGTCGTCAATCACAACCTTCAGCAAATATGGCTTCACAAAATATTTCTAGTAAGACAGACTCATGGGTTGTTGATTCGGGAGCCACAGATTATATAACATGAAAAATTGATTCCATGACTAATATTTCTGCCAATCCTGATATTCCTCCTATTCAAATTCCTAATGGAGATAATGTTTCAGTTACTGCTTTGGGTAAAGTGAATCTCAGTGACAAACTAAGTCTTGATCAAGTTTTGGTCGTGCCTGATTTCCAATTTAATCTGCTATCAGTCAGTAAATTGACTGGAGATCTTAATTGCTTGTTAATATTTGGATTTGAATTTTGTGTTATACAGGACTTACCCTCGAAGAAGCCGATTGGAAAGTGGACTATATTATTTGGAACCAACGAGAGCGGGGAAGGCGCTTCTGGCAAATAGACACACTGCAAATTTGTGGCACCGTCGTCTGGGGCACTTACCAATGAACCGACTCACGCTAGTTCCAAATTTATCTATCAAGTTTGATCCATTAAAATCTTCCATTTGTGATGCTTGTTGTAGGGCAAAACAGACAAGATTGCCTTTTCCAACTCATATGAATCAATCTATGCATACTTTTGACTAGTCCATTATGACATATGGGGGCCGTATGGCACTAAGTCTTATTCTGGTGCACATTATTTTTCTTATTGTTGTAGATGATTATAGTCGTGCAACATGGGTTTTTCTTATGAAGCACAAATCTGAAACCAGACATTATCTCTTTGGTGTTTTTCAATTGGGTCCAAACACAATTCAACGCTAAAGTCAAAACTTTCAGAACAGATAATGGCCTTGAGTTTCGACATGAAGACTTAATCAATAACTACTTTAAGAATGGCATGGAAAGACATACCAGTCGTACAGATACACCACAACAAAATGGAGCGGTGGAACGCAAGCATCGACATCTCTTGGAAGTGGCTAGAGCCTTGCGATTTCAGGCAAAACTTCCACTAAGTTTTTGGGGTGAATGTGTACTTACTGTAGCTTACCTGATCAACCGTATGCCACTTTCAGTGCTAAACAACCAGACTCCGTATGAAGTCTTGTTTGGTAAGGTGCCTAGTTATGATCATTTGCGCACTTTTGGATGTCTTTGCTATGGGCACGTTAATAGTAAGCATCGTGACAAGTTTGCCTCTAGAAGCAAACCTGGAATTTTTGTTGGTTATCCACATGGGCCGAAAGGTTATAGGATCCATGTGATCTACTCGTCTCCAGATATACAATTTTTTTAGAGCGTCTATCCTTTTGCTGGCAAAAATGATGGTTATATAGATCCACAAGGTCACAATTCTTCTTTTGGGCTAGTAGATCAAAGCCTTCTTGATTATGAGAATCAAGAAGTTGGGATTTCTTTACCAACTACATTGTCAGATTCATCACCAACATCAGATGCAGATGTTGAGGTCTCACCTCAAAATCATACAAATTTAGATCAACCAACATTGGAGGTAACTACACAGGTGCCTGATAATTTTGAACAGCCCTTAATTTCCCCTGTTGATTTCCACAATTTTGCTACAAAGCGTACTAGACAAGTGTCAAGGACTCTCTCTGGATATGATTATACTTTGCCACCCTCTCTTCTACCAACTTCATCCACTTCACACTCTCCTGCTCCTTCGGCAAACTCGACGGTATACCCTTTATCTCACACTATTTCTTATTCCAAGTTTTCTAACACTCATGCAGCTTTCTTAGCGACCATCTCCTCTATCGATGAGCCCAAATCATTTTCTCAAGCAGTTAAGCATGTTCTTTAGCGAGATGCCATGGAAAAGGAACTTTCAGCTTTGGAAGCCAATCATACTTGGACACTTGCCTCATTACCGCCTGGGAAACATGTTATAGACTCTAAATGGGTTTACAAAGTGAAATTCAACCCAGATGGCACCGTCGAAAGATACAAGGCGCGGATTGTGGCGAAGGGGTACACTCAAATTGAGGGTGTTGATTTCATGAGACATTTGCCCCTGTTGCTAAACTAGTTACTGTTCGATGTCTTCTTGTTGTTGCTTCTGTACATAACTCGGAACTACACCAATTAGATGTCAACAACGCTTTCTTACATGGTGATCTTGAAGTAGAAGTCTATATGAAAATTCCTCAAGGCTTTGCCAAGCAGGGGGAGCATTGTTTTTGTCGCCTCGAAAAGTCCCTTTATGGACTAAAACAAGCGTCTCGTACCTGGTACCAAAAGTTTACTCAAGCTCTACTTATAGCTGGGTTCATCCAGTCTACTTCGGATCATTCATTGTTTACATCCACTCAAGGAGAGTCTTATATTGTTGTGCTCATTTATGTTGATGATCATTGTTACCGGGAATGATTCAACCAAGATTGCTTGGCTCAAAGAATATTTGAACACCAAGTTTCAAATTAAGGATCTTGGCCAACTTAAATATTTTTTGGGCCTTGAAGTGGCACGTTCTCTCGTTGGTATTGCATTAAGCCAACGGAAATACATACTTGATATTCTGGAAAAAAGTGCTTTGACAGGTTGCAAACCAGCTTCTTCACCAATGGAACAACAACTCAAACTAGATCTCGATTCTGGTCAACTCCTTGATGATCCTAGACAGTGCAGACGCTTAATTGGTCGTTTACTTTACCTTACAATCACACGCCCAGATATCAGTTATGCAGTGCACATATTGAGCCAGTTCATGCATAAACCACGGCAACCACATCATGATGTTGCTATACGGATTCTTCGTTATTTAATAAAAACACCTGGGCAAGGGATTTTGCTTCCCTCCAATAGTTATTTGTCTTTGCGGGCATACTGTGATGCAGATTGGGCAGGTTGTCCTATGACTCGACGATCCACAACTGGCTACATAGTGTTTTTGGAGTCTTCACCCATTTTATGGCGATCAAAGGAACAATCTATGGTTTCTCATTCCACGGAAGAGGCAGAATACAGTGCAATGGCTACTACTGTCAGTGAAGTTGTTTGGCTTCTTCGACTCCTTTTTAATTTAGGGGTGCCTCATCTAAGCCTTTTTCGTTATTTTGTGACAATCAGGCTGCTTTACATATTTAATCAAATCCTGTTTTCCATGAGCGCACCAAGCACATAGAGGTAGATTGCCACTTCATTTGACAACATATTCCGTCCAAGCTCCTACTTCCACGACCAATTTCTTCTCAGTTTCCGATTGCTGATATATTTACCAAAGCGCTTGGTCAAGATTGGTTTCACACTTTGTTGGACAAGTTGGGCATTACCAATCTCCATGCTCCAACTTGAGGGGTAGTGAAGAGATAATTCTCTAACTTAATCATAGGGATTTTTGGTTTACTATGTGATTTCCTTAATTGTAGAGATTGTGTATTTATGACAGACTTGATCATAGGCTTAGATGTACGATCTTGTTTTCTTGGTAAGCTGTATAAAGTTAGTAGCAGCCATCGTTCAATATACAGAACAGTGAAATCATTCACTTTTACAGTATTCAAGTGTTTAAAGAAATGCCTTTCCCTAAAATAGGTGTTTAAAGAAATTGTTGTAAAAAATAAGGAATAGAATCATACGAATAAGAAAGGGCAATCGATATGGTCAAAAAAAAGAAAGAAAGGGGAATCGCTTTAAGGCGTGTGAGTTGATTAACTTTCTTAGGATTTATTTCTCCAAGATACAACAAAACAAAAACTCTTCAACCACAATGGTTAGAATGGTTCATGGCAAGGAGAAGTTATATAGAAGAAGAACCGTTACAATTTCTAATTCTAAAGTTACATTAACTAACTTTTTTTTTTGAGAAATAAACTTTTTAATTAATTTTTTAAAGAGGTTGGGATTACAAACACATAGAAAGACCCGTACACTACATGATTAGCTACATTACCATTTTTCCCCAACAAATACAAGTGAAATCTCATAACACCTGCTCTTGAACCTAGAAACTAGAAACTATACGCACCTACAAACCAAATACAGAAACAAACAAATTACAAATTAAACTCACATTCCGTGAGAGTTGAACGCAAGACCTCATGGTCCAGGTATGCTGGAACTAAGAGTCCAGTACTCTACCATCAGGCCAAATCCCCGATGGCAAGTTACATTAACTAACTACTCAATGGATAAACATGTTGTTTAAATAAAAAAAATAATTACTTGATGCTTATTTGATAATCCTAATGGACTATGAAGGAGCCCATAAGAATGGTCGTTGCCATCTAGCCCGAAGTGATTGTAGCGCTACATTACTACCAATGGCGGATCCACGGTGGGGCAATGGGGGCAGCTGCCCCCACTGGGATCCTAGAGCTAACATATTTACCATACAAAATTTTATCACTTTTGGTAAAATTAAGTAACTTGCCCCATAAGCCACTGCTACCCAATCCATCCCATTACATATGCAACAGATAATTTTTCCTACCGGCTATTTTACTAGTTAATTACTTAATTGTACTTCTCACTCAATTACCTTTTACATTGTAGGTCTATAGTTAGGCCTTGGCATATAAGTATTTTTTTGGGTATCCCATCCGGTATCCAGAGCTTCGCTCAGTGGGGGCAAAAATTTTATCAATTAGTACTATTCACTTTAACAATTTTATCTTTAAAAAAGAAAAAAAATTGCCAAATCTCATTAACAAACCAACTTTAAAATTAGAATTTCGTAATATGAATCATGAGGAAGACAAAATCTATATATAAAGAAAATTTAAATGTTAAATTAACATTACAAATCAAATTTTCTAATAATAAAATATGTTACATATTTTATATATTAATATATTAAATAATAATCAAAATTTACACCATATTATTAAATCAAACCTAACATTCATGAAAAAAAACTAATATTCAAGCTGGTGTTATTTTATCTTGGTAGTGCATCCATATACTCTACAATATGGCCAAAAAGCACTCAAAATTATATGTTAAGGCCGGGGAAAATACAATATTCTTTTACTTTCAAGGACAAGGTTTATTAATAAAGAAAAAAAAAGAATTGAAAGAAAAGAATTTTTAGAAGAAAATGATAAAAGTGAATGGTTATACTCATATGCCAAGACCAACGAGGAAATCAAGTAGTAAGCGGTTTGTTCCAGTTTAAGCAGGTTTCAGGTTCGAGACCTTGTGTACATAGCTGCTCCCATTGGTAGATTTACTCACCAAAATCCAGGTACGCAACGTGGGTCGGATCCGAATTAGTTAGAGCGAAGCTTTGGATACCGGATGGGATACCCAAAAAAAAACTTATATGCCAAGGCCTAACTATAGACCTACAATGCAAAAGGTAATTGAGTGAGAAGTACAATTAAGTAATTAACTAGTAAATGAGCCTGTAGGAACAATTATCTGTTGCATATGTAATGGAATGGGTTGGGTAATAGTGGCTTATGGGGCAAATTACTTAATTTTACCAAAAGTGATAAAATTTTATATGATAAATATGTTGGCTCTAGGATCCCAGTGGGGGCAGTGGGTGGATCCGCCATTGATCGGAGTTAACAGAAACCATTTGCTACATAAAATAGTTAATATATACCTGTACAATCGTTGACACTGAAAATGGGCCACCTACTGCTTATAGCATTATTCCTTCTGTTATTAATTAATTCCATTATCTAGCTAGGAGGAGGAAGAAAGTCAAAAACCAATTAGCTCTTATAAATATTATATAAGATTGGTCCGTCATTATCAAAAGCCAAATCCTCAAACTAATTCGTTATCATCCCCAAATAGAAAATTAGGCAACTAGTAGATGGAAGAATCATGAGTAGAAAATAAATAATAATAATAATAAATAAATAAATAAATAAATTAGCTAAATGATGTGCCTGGTTGCCTTCCTTTCGAACATGAGATAAATCGTATTGCTGATTCCACTTGCTAAGCTGTCTTGTTTTCCCGATTATAGATAAGTTCCGACTCCCGATTTTGCTCCTTCGATATTAGAGTCAGGGCATCGTCTAAAGTATATTGGAGGGAACTATGATTTCAAATCTTAAAGAGTTCTCAAAGAGATAAACCTTAACTAATCATATCCTCAACCATTCATTTTGTAAATCAAACTTAACCTTATCACATACTTATATACCTATCAATTATACTTATATTTAAACACTAGCATACTAAATACAAACTCAGGTTATTTTTCCTCAATTCTTCTACTCTTCTAATATTCTTTATGGTATCCAGAGCTTCTCTCTAACGAGTTGATCCTGGTTCTTTTCTTTTCCCACCCTCCGTCCCTCAGCTAAATTTTCTTCTTTGTTCTATCATGTCTTCTTCTTCTTCCTTTCAACCAACTGGTACTCTTGTTTCAAGCCAGAATCTTCCTCTTTTTACAATCAATGCAGCAGCTCATCTTCCTATCAAGCTGATTGCCTCGAATTTTCCTTCATGGAGGACACAGTTTCAGTCCTTACTCATTGGTTTTGATCTCCTTGGTTATATTGATGGTTCGACCAAGGCACCATCTAAGCAAATTCAAAAAACTGGAACTACTGAAATGACTTCAAATCCAGCATATGAGCATTGCCTCAGACAAGATAGGCTTCTGCTACATGGAATGATTGCATCCTCATCTGAAAGTGTGGTTTCACATATTGCTTCTGCATCTTCTTCTCATGATGCTTGGGACAAGCTTAACAAGCTATATGCTAATAAATCCAGATCCAGAATGATGACCCTGCGTGACAAACTGAATACACCAAGAGGTAACAAAAGTATTTCTGAATATTTTCAATCCTTAAGAAGTATTGCTGATGAATTGGCCTTGATTGAAACTGTCATCTCTGAGGATGAACTTGTGATTCATGCACTGAATGGTGCTGGATCTGAATTTAAAGAGCTTGCAGCTGGGATTCGCGCAAGAGAATCCTATATTTCTTTTGAAGAACTAATGGAAAAGTTTGTTGATTATGAGCATGTGATTAAGAAACAGGAACAAGCAGTCACTGACTTGACTATTCCAACTGCTCAATATGCCAATCGAACCAACTTTAAGCCAAGAGGCAGGGACCAGTATTACAAACCTTCCTTCACACATTCTGGATCTCAAAGAAACCATCAGAATTTCAATTCAAAGAGGATGTTTTGTCAGTACTGTGACAAACCGGGTCATACTGCAAAAATGTGCTATCAGATTAGGCCAAAGGATCAAAATGCACCAGCTGCTCATTTAAGCACTACTCAATTACCACAGAACTGGATTGTTGACTCTGGTGCAATTCATCATGTCACCAATAAGCTGCAGAATCTTCAACTTGCTCAGGAGTATGATGGCCCAGACAGTTTGCTAGTTGGTGATGGCACAGGTCTCTCCATTTCACATACTGGTTCTACACTTATTAAACCCTCAACTCATTCTTTGACTCTTCAAAATGTTTTTTGTGTTCCTAAATCTAAATCCAATTTGGTTTCTGTTTCTCAATTAACTGAAGCTAATAATGTTTCTGTTGAATTCTTTCCTAAAAATTTCATGGTAAAGGATTTGCACACCAAGGAACCAATGGCACACGGCCAGAATAGAGGAGGGCTCTACTACTTCACCAACAATAAACCAGTCATTGACACTCAAGCCTTGGCACTAGTAGGAGTTAAGTCTAGTCTTGAAACTTGGCACCAAAGACTTGGTCATCCAAATTCACATGTTCTTCAATCTGCTTTAAAGTCTTTTTCCTTACCTTGCTCTTCTTTTAAGCAATTTAGCTCTTGTAATGCTTGTTATTGCAATAAAAGCCATCCTTTACCATTTTCTTCTTCAAGCATTGTTAGCAGAGGACCTCTTGATGTCATTTATACTAATGTATGGGGACCTGCTCAAATCATTTCAAATCAAGGGTTCAAATACTATGTGGCATTTGTTGACTTGTATACCAGGTATACTTGGTTCTATCCTATTAAACTTAAATCAGATGTTTTTGTCTTGTTTCCTAAGTTCCAAAGCCTTGTTGAGAACTACTTTAAAACAAAAAATGTTACTATCTTTTCTGATTGTGGAGGAGAATTTGAAAAACTCAAATATTTTTTCTCAAATCTTGGAATTCAGCACTTGCAAACTCCTCCACACACACCACAACATAATGCCATTGTTGAAAGAAGACATAGAACCATTGTTGAAAAAGGCCTTACTCTTTTGCATCATGCTTCAATGCCTTTAAAATTCTGGCCTTATGCCTTCTCTGCTGCAGTGTATCTAATGAATAGACTTCCCACAGAGGTTCTTGAAAACACAAGTCCTTTTCAAAAATTGTTCAATCAAAAACCTAACCTTGAAAAGCTCAAAGTGTTTGGATGCTTGTGTTATCCATGGTTGAAACCATATGCTCATCATAAACTAGAACCTAAGTCAAAACCATGCATTTTTTTGGGATATTCAAAAAATCAGAGTGCTTACTTGTGTCTTGATTTGTCTACTGATCGAATTTACGTCTCTAGACATGTCATGTTTGATGAAGAAAAATTCCCTTTTAAGTGTCTTCATAGAACTGATACTGTCATAAAGTCTTCATATGATCTCTGGAATCTAGCCCTTGATGTCAATATTGACACTGTACCAATAACTCCATCACCTGTTGACACTGCTGAACAAAGTCCAACACATACTGCCACAACCACACACAACCTGCTCTCAGATCATGATCCAACAGAAGCTTCTCCAGTACCTTCTTTATCTAATTCAGCTGTGCCTGTTGTCTCTCAGCCATCGGTTACTGAATGTGCAGATCCATTACCAGATTCAACAACAAACATTTCAGTTTCAGGTAATCAACCTCAAAGAACTCATCATATGGTTACTAGGTCTGTTAATAATATTTACAAGCCTAAAGTTATGTACACTGTTACTAAGCATCCTTTGCCAGAAACACTTGAACCAACATGTGCCTCTCAAGCCATCAAAAATCCCAAATGGAAGGATGCAATGCTAGATGAACTTGCTGCTCTGCATAGAAATGGAACATGGGAACTGGTGCCTCAACCTGCAAATTGCAATCTGGTAAGCTGTAAGTGGGTCTTCAAAATTAAAAGACATGTTGATGGATCCATTTCCAGATATAAGGCAAGATTAGTTACCAAAGGTTTCACACAAAGGCCTGGGATAGATTTTACTGAAACTTTTAGTCCAGTGGTGAAACCAGTCACCATTAGACTTGTTCTTTGTCTTGCAGTGCAAAAAGGTTGGATGTTAAAGCAACTGGATGTCAATAATGCATTCTTACAGGGTGAGCTTCAAGATGAGGTATAGATGAAACAACCTCCAATTCTCTATGATAAACAGAATCCTCAGCTAGTTTGCAAGCTTAAAAAGGCCATTTATGGGCTCAAACAAGCTCCTCGAGCTTGGTACTGTGCACTAAGTAGCTTTCTACTAGCTTCTGGTTTCAAGAACTCAGTTGCAGATGCCTCCTTGTTCATATACAAGTCTGGTAACACTATTGCTTACATGTTGGTATATGTTGATGATCTAATTCTTACTGGAAATGATACAAAATTTCTTTCCAAGTTCACCAGTGAGCTGCTTCTAGGTTCTCCATTAAAGATCTTGGCAAATTACACTACTTCTTGGGAGTTGAAGTTACCGATACTACCTCAAGTCTATTCTTGTCTCAATCTAAATATGTTGCTGATATGCTAAACAAAGCAAACATGGCAGGAGCAAAGGAGTGTAACACTCCACTGTCCACTTCCAATGTCTTGAAGCTTGATGATGGTTCAGCACCAGTAGATGACACTGAATTCAAAAAACTGGTTGGTTCCTTGAAAACTGGTTGGTTCCTTGCAGTATCTCACAATCACACGTCCTGATATCTGTTTTGCAGTAAACATATTATCTCAATTTATGCACAAACCAACAACATTACACTTACAAGCATTCAAACGAGTGCTTAGATACTTGAAAAGTACAATGTTCCATGGCTTTCATATTTAAAGTGCAAATCAGCTCAGTTTAACTGCTTATACTGATTCAGATTGGGCAGGGAACTCTGATGATAGGAGATCAACTTCTGCATATATTATGTACTATGGCAAAACACCAGTTTCTTGGTGCTCAAAGAAGCAAAAATCAGTAGCTCGCTCTTCAACAGAAGCAGAATATAGAGCCATTGCTGCTTGTGTCTCTGAAATGGTTTGGATACAATCAATTTTTTAAGAACTTCATGCTCCTATTTCTACAACTCCTCTAGTTCTCTGTGATAATCTAAGTGCCACCTATGCTTGTGCAAATCCTGTTTTTCACACTCGCATGAAGCACTTGGCACTTGACTATTTTTTTGTTCGCAAGAAGGTGCAACAAGGAGCTCTTCTAGTCAAGCATATCTCCACTGTTGATCAATTGGCAGATGCACTCACCAAGGCCCTTCCTAGGGACAAATTTCAGCAACTACTTTCCAAGATTGGCGTCTCCGATGGATCCACCATCTTACGGGGGAGTATTGGGGTGAACTATGATTTCAAATCTTAAAGAGTTCTAGATGAGATAAACCTTAACTAATCATATCCTCAACCATTCATTTTGTAAATCAAACTTAACCTTATCACATACTTGTATACCTATCAATTATACTTGTATTTAAACACTAACATACCAAATACTATTTTTCCTTAATTCTTCTACTCTTCTAATATTCTTTAAAGTAATCCAATTTACAGTCATAGCATTTGATAACACAAGGATCGATATTCTGAAATGAAGTTCACTATATATGCACAAGTAATTGGCCTTGAGAATCTCTTGCAATATAATCCCATAACTCCCCTCTTCCAACGCTCCATCAAAATTGATCTTGAGTACAGTGCCTTGTCTCGGAGCATTGCTCCACTTGGCTGGTTTGCGAGATCGAATAATTAATTTCTACTGCTCTCTTGCACATCTCAAATCCTAAACTTATAATATACTTATAGCTAATTTTTCATGATAGAACAATTTCTATTTTTTTACAAGCAAACAAATTAAATTTAAAACCACCTAAGGGTATTTTAGACACAAACAAAGAAGTTAAAACACCAAATGGTAGAAATAAATGAAAAAAATCTGACGTTTCCTATATATATATAATTATCAATTTATCATTACTTCTTTTTTTTTTTTGACGAGCTATAATTTATCATTACATTTCCTATATATAGCTTTGCCTAAATTTTTTTTTTTTGGCACCATATAGCTTTGCCTAATTAGGTAAGTATAGTTTTCGGCCATAATTAGCTAAATATAGTTTGGCCGTCAGCTAAGTATAGTTAGCAAAATGCTTTAAATTTTAATACTATTATATTAGAACTAGAACGTTAACCCAGGTGCTATCTGGCATTTGGCCTGATGGTAGAGTGCTAAACTCTTAGTTCTAGTATACCTGCATCATGAGGTATTGGGTTCTACTCTCACGGAATGTGAGTTTTCTTCGTAATTTATTTGTTTGTATATTTAGTATATTTGTAGTTATAGATGAAATTAGAGATTTGGCAATCCTATTTGATTTATGTATTCAATTTATAAATAGGGAAGCCAATGTATTATCACATTCTCTAGCTAAAATTGAGCTGGATAATCGTGTGGTGCAGGACTATTCCTCCTGGTGTTTGTAATCTCTAAAATTGAGCTGGATAATCGTGTGGTGCAGGACTATTCCTCCTGGTGTTTGTAATCTCTGATTATTGACCCATTCTCTAGTTAAAATTGAGTTGGATAATCGTGTGGTGCGGAACTATTCCTCCCGGCGTTTGTAATCTCTAATTATTGATTAATGAAAGTGATTATTCTAAAAAAAAAAGAACATTAACACAGGCTTCGTCGCAGATGTGTTTGAAAAATTGATGAATACACAAATAGCAAAATGCTTTAAATTTTAATACTACAAAACACAGAGCGCTTACTAGGTAAGTAGTTTTTGGTAGTTTTTTTTAAATGGGTAGTTTTGTTAAAATGATATAAATAAAATTTAAATATTTATATTTATCCTCTAATGGGTAGTTTTATTTAAAATGAGTAGTTTTTATTTTGTTTTGAATTTTTGAAAACTGAGTCTGTATCCGAGTCAACTCGTGACACAAACTCACGACTTGACTTTAGAATTAGTATAGATAATTATATGCTTAAAAATTATAGTTTGCGATAATAATTAGGGCGGGCTGTGGGGAGGACAAATTATAATTATTAGTACTTGAGAAATTTTAATTATAAATTATAAAGGAAAAGGCCTATGGGACTCCCATCTAATAAAAGCACCCCTCATCTTATGAAAATGAGAAATTTTTATATGTAAAACTAGTACTTGTTGAGAGAAATTTTAATCATCTATACTAATTATAAAGTTAAAACCTGAGTTTGTCTCACGAGTTGACTCGGAGACAAACTCAGTTCTTAAAAAATTCA
>AWUE01023784.1:0-45935 GCA_001974825.2 Corchorus olitorius
AAATAAAATAAAAACTACCCATTTTAAATAAAAACTACCTATTAGAGGATAAATATAATATTTAAATTTATTTATATCATTTTAAAAAAAAACTACCTATTGAAAAAAAACTGTCATAAACCACTCACGTAGTGAGTGTCCTGTGTCTTGTACTATATATAAGAGTACTGTATTTTTTTTTTTTTGAGGGATATATTAGACTGTATTTAATAATAAAGAAATAATGCGACTTTCAGTAAGGACTTATTCATTGTATATGTAAGAAAAATAATAAATAAAATTTAGTCAATATTTAAAGACATATATAAGCATCTTAATCATTCCAAATATAAATAAGCCACGGGATGCACCATAATTGTGACCTGTATATATTTTGTCTTTTTGCTGCTGATGAATTTTCATTTGTGAAGCTCAGAATCTGGCTGCTGCTGCTTAATATGCTAGTACTAGTATATATATGTGGTAATTATTTAAGGAGAAAAAGAGAGGGAAATAATAAGGTATGGGAGAAGAGAAAAAGAAGAGAAATGGATCAATATTCATGCAGGCGGATGGAATCGATATTTGGTTGATGGCTGTTGGCTTCGTCGGAGCTGTGGCTGATGGCAGCGTTGCACCTTTGACTATATATCTCATTGGCCGTATGTTTAACAATGTTGGTGCAGCTTCCGCTTCAACCATCGCCCACAGCGTTCGCCAGGTATTTGATAAAACTAACACATTAATAATATTCAATGTTGTTACAAATTACTTATTTTAGTTTTTTATGTATAATAATATTTTTGTGGCAATTTTGTGAATGAACAGGTTGCGTTGTATGTGGTTTTAAATGCCTCCGGCGGGTGGCTCGGCTCTTTCCTCGGTAAGAAAATGCTTCTATATATCTTATATATAACACAAGTTAACAACTAATTTAATTGGTATTTCTCAAATTAATTGATTCTTTGAAAAATTCAGAAGGATATTGTTGGACAAGAACAAGTGAAAGACAAGCCAGTAGAATGAGAAGTAGATATTTAAAAGCTGTGCTGAGGCAAGATGTTGGTTACTTTGATTTAAATGCAACAAGCACAGCTGAAGTTGTCACCAGTGTTTCCAACGACACCCTCTTAATTCAAGAAGTTATCGGTGAGAAGGTTGCCAATTATTGTTCATCTTATCATTCACTTTTAGCCTCTCTTTTTTTTCCTTGCCAACCTATTAAAAAAAAATTCTAAAGTCTTGACTTTGTTTACAATGTATACATATCAGGTTCCACAATTCATAGCAAAGAGTGTTACATTTATTGGAACATGCATAGCAGCATTTCTGATACTATGGAGATTAGCCCTTGTGTTATTTCCTTTTGTTCTACTGCTGGTGATTCCTGGTTTAATATATGGAAAAATCTTGCTGAATCTGGCAAGGAAGATTAGATTAGAGTACAATAAGGCGAGCGCGGTGGCAGACCAGGCAATATCTTCTATAAGAACTGTTTATGCCTTTGTTGGTGAAAATAAAACCATAGCAGAGTTCTCTGCAGCTCTACAAGGATCTGTCAAACTGGGGTTGAGCCAAGGCTTGGCTAAAGGCTTGGTCATTGGAAGCAATTGCATAACTTATGCTATTTGGGCTTTCATTACTTACTATGGGAGCAGAATGGTGATGCATCATGGAGCTCAGGGTGGAAGTGTTTATATTGTGGCAACCTGCATCGTGGCTGGTGGGAAGTAAGTGTTTTAATTTCTGCCAAGGATCATTATAGCTCCTAAGTACCCTTTACATTGTCAAAATATCTTACTAATTTACATTCTTTTTGTTGAACAGAGGATTGGGTGCAGGTTTATCCAACTTGAAGCCTATATTTGAAGCATGTTCTGCTGCAGAGCGTATAAATGGAGTGATAAAAAGAGTCCCAGTGATTGACTTGGACAACAAGGAAGGGGAAATACTGCACAATGTTTCAGGAGAAGTCGAATTCAAACAAGTGGAATTCGCATACCCCTCGAGGCCTGAGAGCATAATTTTCAAGAATTTCTGTCTCAAAATTCCAGCAGGAAAAACTGTGGCCTTGGTGGGCAGCAGTGGATCAGGAAAATCAACCGTTATTTCACTTTTGCAAAGGTTTTATGATCCACTTGGAGGAGACATACTGCTTGATGGGTTTCCTATTAATAAATTGCAGATTAAGTGGTTAAGGTCACAGATGGGATTGGTGAGTCAGGAGCCTTCACTGTTTGCAATATCCATTAAAGAAAACATACTTTTTGGCAAGGAGAATGCTACAATGGAAGAGGTTACTGAAGCTGCTCAAGCTTCCAATGCCCATAATTTCATATCTCAGTTGACTCAAGGATATGACACTCAGGTTTGTCTACTTGCAATTACCTATTGTACGCACAAAATCAGTAAAAATAATTGATGCATATTTTAATCTAAGGATTAAGAGTTACTAAATACACAGGTTGGGGAGAGAGGGGTTCAAATGTCAGGAGGACAGAAACAGAGGATTGCCATAGCAAGACCCATGATAAAAGCACCCAAAATCCTCCTCCTAGATGAGGCAACAAGTGCATTAGACTCCGAATCTGAGCGTATCGTGCAAGAGGCTCTTGACAAGGCCTCTCTTGGACGTACAACTATTATCATCGCTCACCGCCTTTCTACCATTAGAAATGCAGATTTAATTGCGGTTGTGCAAGAGGGTCAGATCATGGAAACCGGTTCACATGATGAATTAATGGCAAATGAGAATGGCTTTTACCCCATGCTAGTCCAACTTCAACAAACTGAAAAAGAAAATTTTCAGGGAAAAAATGATAGAGATTGTGCCTCATCTTATATAACAAACACGGACAGCAATAATGCTAGCAGTAGTAGACTTTCTTTAGCTAGCAGAACAAGTTCTACCAATACTGCAGCACCAAATCTTGCCTCACCATCTGGAGTAATTAGAAATGAGGATCAACGATTGTCCAAACCATCTTTTAGAAGATTGTTGGCTTTGAATTTGCCAGAGTGGAAACAAGCAACTCTGGGATGCTTAGGTGCAATATTGTTCGGTGCAGTCCACCCAGTTTCCGCTTTAATGTGGGGGTCAATGATATCGCTATTTTTTCTCCAAGATCATAGTGAAATTAAAGAAAAGACAAAGGTTTATGCTTTCACTTTTTTGGGGTTCTTTTTGTTTCAACTAATAATTAGTACCATTCAGCATTACAATTTTGCTTACATGGGGGAGCATTTGACAAAGAGGATTCGAGAGAAGATGTTGTCAAGGTTACTGACTTTTGAAGTTGGGTGGTTTGACCAAGCTGAGAATTCTAGTGGCACTATTTGTGCTAGACTAGCTAAAGATGCAAGTGTGGTATGTTCTTCTTCCCAATTTTCCATTATCCTTTTTTATGTTACTCATGTTTAGCATGTTGCAATTGCATAATCTATACAAGGTAAAGATTTTTACAACATTGAAAACTTTCAAAACTCTAAGATTGTAATTTTTGTTCCTCTTGAAACAGAAAGTTGCCAATTACGCAACATGCTTATGGTTATAGGCTTTGTTTAAAATATATGGTCTTGGATGTTTACAGGTGAGATCTATGGTGGGTGATCGAATGTCACTTCTTGTGCAAACCATCTCGGGTGTAACTATTGCTTGTGCCATGGGCCTATTCATTGCATGGAGACTTGCACTTGTCAGATAGCTGTCCAACCTCTCATCATCTTCAGCATGTACACGCGAAAGGCTGTAATGAAAAGCATGTCAAGAAAAGCCATCAAAGCTCAGCAAGAAAGCAGTAAGCTTGCTGCTGAGGCAGTTTCCAACCATCGAACCATCACTGCTTTCTCTTCCCAAGGCCGAATTTTGAAAATGCTAGAAAAGGCTCATGAAGGTCCAAGAAAAGAGAATGTCAGACAATCTTTGTTTGCAGGACTTGCACTTGGAACAGCTCAGTTTCTCACTAACTGCATTATAGCCTTTGATTTTTGGTACGGTGGCCAACTCATCTCTCAAGGATATATCAGTTCAAAAGCCCTCATCCAAACATTCGTTATCTTGGTTGGAACTGGTCACGAAATTGCTGAGGCTGCAAGTATGACATCAGATTGGGCCAAGACAGCTGATGTTGTTGGATCTTTGTTTGCCATATTAGACCGCTACACAAGAATTGAGCCTGATGACTCTAATGGTTACATTGCTGAACAAATTACTGGACATGTAGAACTTTGTGGGGTTGATTTTGCATATCCGGCTAGGCCTGATGTAATCATCCTCAAAGACTTCTCAATCAAAATTGAAGCTGGGAAATCAACAGCATTAGTGGGACAAAGTGGATCTGGCAAATCGACAATCATCAGTTTAATCGAGAGGTTTTATGATCCTCTAAAAGGAGTAGTGAAGATTAGTGGTCGAGATATAAGATCATACCACCTGAGGTCACTGAGGAAACACATAGCACTTGTTAGCCAAGAACCAACATTATTTGCTGGCACAATAAGGGAAAACATTGCATATGGAGCATCAGATAAAGTCGATGAATCTGAGATCATTGAAGCTGCAAAGGCAGCCAATGTACACGATTTCATTGCAGGCCTAGCAGATGGTTATGACACATTTTGCGGAGACAGAGGAGTGCAACTATCTGGAGGGCAGAAGCAACGCATTGCGATTGCCCGAGCCATAATAAAAAATCCAACGATATTACTGTTAGATGAGGCGACCAGTGCACTTGATAGTAAATCCGAGAAAGTGGTGCAAGAAGCATTAGACCGAGTGATGGTGGGGAGGACAAGCATAGTTGTGGCACACAGGCTAAGTACCATACAAAATTGTCATATGATTGTTGTGCTAGAGAAAGGAAAAGTGGTGGAGAAAGGGAACCATTCATCTTTGCTGGCTAAGAGACCTACAGGAGCTTACTACTCTTTGGTTACTCTTCAACGTGCACAAAATTTTACTCCGTCAACCGACTAATATTTTTGTATTCTGAGTTCCGACCAAGGATTCAGTCTTAAACTTTTACATTAAAAAGAAAACTATTTTTTTTTCCCTTTTCTTTTTACTACAATCATATGGAAATTAATATATTTGTGAGTCATAGCTTAAACCTTTTTGACTTCAAGTTGGAGATGACCACGACTTGGAAATTAATAACAAGAAGCATGCCTCATCAAACCAATGTCTCTCAAAATTAAAAGACTTTGTTGAAACATAGTTCGATGGCAATTCAAGAAAACTTCATCCCAAATGCAAAATCTATGCAGGGGCAGAGCCAAGATTGTCGACTTTGGGGGCCATAGTGCACTTATTTCGTATGCAGAAAATTTCATCTAGTATTATAGGTTTTTTTTTACTCTTGATGTTTCAATTCATATAATATAATAAAATTAACTACATAATTTTCACAAAAAAAAAAAAATTAACTACATAATAATATGTCATTATCAACCTGTTGCGCCAAAAATGTCTCGAGATTTAATTAGCGAGTACTTACGGCAAGAGCGTGCCAGTCAATTTGCTGTAAATTGACAAAGATTGTATGAACATTAATTTGATGCTAATTGTAGCGAATTAAAGATCAAGCGGATTGTGGGACCGAATCAAAGTCACGAACAGGCGTTTAAATCATTGATTCAGATTTTCTTAATCTGAAATTTGTTTCAAAGGTTTTTCTTATTAAATGCAAGGAGAAAAAAACAAATGATTGCTATTTTATTGATAGAAACGGATTACAACTGTAAATATGTCCGGAGACAAAATCGAAACAGTAAAAAGGAGAAGAACAAGTATGAACTTGTTGAAAAGCAGAAAAATTATGCAGAAGTTTGCAGAGTTTCAGAGAAAATTCAGAGAGTAAGCTCAAGGATTGGTTTTTTGCAGCTGGACAAGTTTGAGATGTGTTGATGTGTGTTTCCAAACCCTGGGGGGTGGCCTCCTTTATATAGGGGTTAGTCATGGGCCTTGGAGAACTTCAATGAGCTTGAAACTCTTCATCATTTGATCTTGCGCTGGAACGACAACTTGTTGTTCTTCAGAAAAACCTCTCTGGAAGTGTTTGCAAATAAACAAGTGCTCTGGAACGCCAATCACCCTTGGAATTATACTTGTCATCATCTAACCATAGTCCATAGCCAATTTCGAAATCCCCTTGGCTTATGCGTTGATGCATGCTGCTGCTTCCTCCAAACGCGTGTTCTGGCGACGAATTTAGTGACAATGTAACCCGAGCCACTTGTGATCTTGGCTTGATCTTTTTAAGTCACGAAATTGACTTAACATTAACATATTGGGATCATGGTTCGGGTATAACCAAAATTAAACGAAACAATGGCTAACACCGGGGTGCTAAAGCCACATGTCCTTAATCGAAAAGAAAGTAAAAATTGGGGTCGATGGTCCTAGCTCATGGAAACCATGAAATAGACCATTACCGATGCTTGAGAACATGGATCGATCCATATTGAGCCACGAATTGATCAAAATTCATCATTTTCGGTCTACATGTCCTTAATTGAAAACATGTGAAAAATTGTGACCGAAACGCGATTTGGTTGGAAATCATTGCACAACCATTATTAAACAAGAATAACAAGTTGGCACTCCTTTGGTGAAAACGGCACGTCAAAATCATTCCCGGAGAGCGTTTTGTCCTTAAATGAAAATAAGGAATAAGTGTAGCTTCTGCACCGGATTACGCTGAAAATTGACAAGTCGTTGCACAAATACTTGGTGATCACAATGGGAAACTACCGCACCATGCAATCTATCATCAAGGAATAAAAATTTCCAACCCTAATTCATAAGTCCTTATCAGAAAACTCATCAGGAAACTTAATTATGGGTTGAACAATCGCTTCCGAAACATAACATATATACATGCGCTAAGCAAACGCGCCTGTGCTTGCATTTGGAAAACAAAAAGGCTGCATTTACATTCTTTTTTTTAATAACTAGTTTTAACTTTCACGTGTGTTGCACGTGCCCCAACATGTTTCGATTGAATACTTTTATGAAATTTTGATAATTATCCTATTAAATTTTGATAACCACGCTATAAAATTTTGATAATTACCTATAAAATTGTGATAAACTCCATATGAAACTTTGATAACCTTAATATGAAACTTTAATAAACTTTCCTATGAAATTTTGTAACCTTTTTATGATTTTTGATAACCTCCCTATGAGATTTTGTTAATCTCTCTATGATTTTTTAATATTATAGTATGAAATTTCGACAATCTCTCTATAAAAGTATATATCATTATCAGGTTGAACTCCTCTATTTAGTACTATATAAATCATTCATATTAAGCTCTTCCATTCGCAGATTGAGCTCGTCTGTTCAGTCGTAGAAACATATATAATTCATATTGAACTCCTCCCTTTGATAGTATATACATATAAATATTTGAATTGAGCTCCTCCACTCGGTAGTATATATAGCACGTGATAACACTGAGTATTCAGCATTCCTCCACATAGCATATTATCAATTTGAGGTCTATTCATTCAACATTACTCCAAATGGTACATTATCAATTTGAGTGTTATCATGTTCACCAACCTTCTATGGAGCATATTGTTTATTTGAACTCTTCCGTTCGATATTCCTCCATGGTAATACATTATCAGCTCGAGTTCTCCTATCCACCATCATTCCTAGAGTGCACTCTCCTACTCAATCCTCAATAATTGAGCACTCCTCTTTTTGGCAGTCATGGCATATTTCTCATTCATCTCACAGAGCACCATACAGTTCGACAGAGGGGCGCATTACCAAAACGAGCATTCTAAGCCTCAACACTCTCCACATGGAGTATACATCCAGATCGAATACCCTTACGTTCGACACTATCTAGTTATGCGACTGGTAAGCTTGTTTAACTCAGATCGTCCCAACTTGCCCACTTGACGTTCAGTTTCATAGCCATTTGTGCAATCATTTTAGAACCGCCCTCATACCTAGGGGGCAATATTGAGCTCATATAGAACGGCCCAAAGCCACACTATATATATAGAGAGAGAACTACTCCATACATAAGGTAAAAGTTCATAATCTCCACTCAATCTTAAGCTCTCTAAACACCTTAAGACCCCACTAACTTCAGTATCTTCAAACACCTTAATATCCTACTAACTCCAATATCAAAGAGGATTCCCTCCAGACAAAAAACTCGGGCCCCTTATCTCATGGTCCACTCTATTATAGATTACACGAAGTTCTCTATTTGATTGATGAGTCTCTCTCTCTAAGAAGTTTCAACAACTCACGTTTAACCTTTGTCCTTAGTGCATTTAACCTCCAATCCCATTGTAATATAATCATATCTTCTAGTTGTGGGAAAAAATATGAAATTCACAATCTTACAACGGTATAAATTATCAAATCACACAATATAATTAATTTATTTTATGTTTCCAATAGAACAATGATGAAAAAAGTATTACGTAACTCAAATATCAAAGGAAACACTAAATTTAAAGGATTACGCAAGAACACGGCATGATAATCCAGACACCTTCACCCAAGACCTAAATTTCTTTCCCAATTTCAAACATAGAATTTTTTAAATAAGAACAAAAGCAAACAATCATCAAAATTCATACATACGTTTAAAAATTCAACTCCTCTGAAAAATCGTTTTAAAAAATAATCAAACATAGTATTGAAAAAAATGAAGAAAATAAGTTACTCTTTTTTTGGATTTTTTTTTTAGCAATCTAATCCAATTTAGTTCTTATAGTGTGATTATACATTTAAAAATTCAACTGCTTTTGAAAAATCATTTTAAGCAATCATCAAACATAGTAATGAAAATAATGAAGAAAATAAGTTAAAAAGAGTGATAAAGGAAAATGAAATTCCCAAAGCATGACAAGAAGTTATCAATACCATACCTAGACGGTAGTTTTTTTATATAATTGCAAAAATAAGAGAAATTTAAAATGAAAAAATAAAAATTCAAACTCTTTTCATGGCCATTGTACCTTATGAACATACATTTAAGAAAAATGATACCAAAATTACAAATGCAACAATCATATATTTATCATCATCGTTTTTCTTTTTGTTATATATTTATTATCATCATTAATAATTTGGATAAGTAGTTAGAAATATATATAAAATAGTTTGAGTAAGATTTAAACTTAAAATTAAATCATAAATGAATAATAATATATATAGTAGAAATAAGGCTAGCCAATAATATATATATATATATAACATAAAAGTCTAATTTTAAGTAATGGGAATTTAAAAAAAAATGTAATGGCAATTTAGAAATATTTTTGAAAAAAAGGGTACAATCAGAAAACATAAAATTTTCCATTATTCGTACTTTTATATATAGTATAGATTTGGAGAATCTATTGATTTTGTCCCATTTCGGCCCAGTAAACCCATTAGGCCCATTTGAGTCAATAAAGCCCAATTTGCCAAGCCGGATGTCTTGAAGTCTAAATCTGATATTCTTAGGCCCAATTCGTTAATATGGAAGCACAAAAAAGGAGTCCAAGTCGAATCAGTAATTATTATGATGTAGTAATGATTCAACCCTGATGCAGCATTGTTAAATCCTATTTAAAGGAGGACTTCATAGCAGTTTTGGAAGAAAATTCATAACTTTTGATCCAGAGTTCAGAAAAATGCAAATGAGATACCTTTGGAAAGATGATTTCAGGATCTACAACTTTAATGTTTAACTCGAGACCTAATTCTATCATTCCAGTGGACGATTTTGCACTTGAAATTTTTGGACATAATTAATCTTCTTCTAAACCGACTTAGAGAATGTTTTGGACGAAAATTCAGATGTTAAAGATGATGTGGAGCATTTCTATTGGTCACGTTGGATCCTAATTAATGAGGATAATTTAAATTTTCATTATTTTAATAATTGAATGATTAAAATATTATTTAATAATGGCAATTTAGAAATATATTTGAAAAAAAAAAGGGTACAATTGGAAAACATAAAGTTTCCCCTTATTCGTACTTTTATATATAGTATAGATTATAATTAAATTATAATTATTCTTGGACTCAATTAATCAATTTGGGCTTTCCAAGCTTAAAACCAAAGCCTTTTTCTAACAAAATCCACTTGAAATTGCCCAAAATCCAATTAAAGCTAACACGTCATCAATCAATCATGGCCATTCATCTTGTTTCTACATGTTCATTGACAATTTTACCCCAAAGTGAAAATTGGGGTGTCAACACAACCATAATTTTAAGAGTCAATAAAATTTAATAATTAAACCAATTATTCCAAAAACTAAAATAAGTGAAAAGATAGATTAATATATAACATATATTAAAGTTGAAAATGGAATTACTCTTTTATCCAGCTATAAGATGCACCACATTCCCCCAAGAACAAATTATCAAGGGTATTTTGATACTTTCATGCTCGGTATTTTCGTTATTATTGTTGATTGTTGAGGGTGTTTTAGGAACTTTAGGATAAAGATACTATTTGGTGGGTCCCATCCTCAATAAACAAATCATTTTTTTGGATTATTTATCAAATGATCCTCATACTTTTATGCTTTATGTTATTTAATACTTTACAATTATGGGTTGAACGATTGAATGTTTCGACTTTAATTCTTTTATTGTTTTTTTCTATTTGTTCGATTAAGGTATTTCATGTGTCTATTTAAATGTAATTTCATGGTCTAAAACTTTCATTAAGGACTCAGAAGATAATTTTATTGTATTGATTATAAAAAATGCTTCTGAAATTTTGTTGTCTCGATTGTCGGTCTATATAATATTGTATAATTTTCGGTCCACATGTCCGATTGAAATTATTCAAGTGTCGGTTAAAAGGTTATTGCATGATTTACGACTTTCATCAAGGCCTGAAAGCTGAATGGTCTCCATAAACAAGTATTTTTTCACTGGATTATTTATCAAATGACCCCCATACTTTTATGCTTTATGCTATTTAATCCTTTACAAATTCTGGGTTGGATGCTTTAATGCTTCGCCTTTAATTCTTTTACTTTTTGTTCTATTTGTCTTATCAATGTGATTCAAGTGTCTATTGAAAGATAATTTAATGACTTGCAACTTTCATTAAGGACTCAAAAGCCAATTTTGAGGTTTCAGTTCTCAAAAATGTTTCCGAAATTTGATGGTCTCACTTGATGGTCTATCTAATTTTGATTCACGATCACTATTTATAGCATAGACCTAAGTTTAAAAAAACACCAACTAAATATTTTGCATATATCCTTTCTATACTTCCGATGTCCATAGCAAATACAACAGCTACAAGCTACGCAAAATCAACTAATACCTATATGTTCATAACTAACTGTTCCCTCCCTTCACAACCCCGGCGCGGAGCGCGGGTCCTGAGACTAGTTGATAAAAATATAAATTTTACCATATAGAAAATAATTATGTAAGAGTGGAGGGGCTAAATTTTACAACTTTTGGGGGCTAAAGCTAAATTTTTTCCAACTTTGTTAAGAGTATAACATATGTACGATAAATTTCACATGAGTTTCGGTGGGGTGATGACCCCTACTTGCTCATCCCTCCCTCCGCCCCTGAATCTATGACAACTTGTTTACATGCATGACGGAGCAAAAAGGGGTGAACCAATGCCAGCAGCCATTTGAGGTATTTTGGGAAATGGTTAGAGAAAAAATATGGGCAAAGTTCTCAAAAGTTGTAGGAATACATGAGTCCGATGGTCATTTGCACCCTTAGAGGAAATTAAACCTTTCAAAGTGGAAGAATGTCAGGGTTGGGCAATGGTCATGGGGTTTGATTTTTAGCATCGTGTGTTGGAGGATATTGGAAGGAAGAAATCAAATTCATTGGATAAAGCTTCACAACAATGAATTAAAACATGGCCGTGAAGCTGAACCGGTGAAGGCACCGAGTCGCGGATCGACCGATCCAACTGGTTCAATCGCCAAGTTAATTCGCAAAAGGATAATGCAAAGATAAATGCGGATTCTAATATGGAATATATATAAAATGTGTTGACATACCCATTAAAGAGTATTTTGGTGTGATGGTTAAGGTCTTTGTTCATTTTCCAAGTGAAAGTAGTCAAAATCGGTCAAAACGATCCGACTGGGTCAAAGCTGGTCCGTTGATCAAGCGGTATTGAAGATGTTATCAGATCGGATTGGTCACTGGATCCTTGTTGAATCGGTTCAATCGACCAATATAGTCCTGTTTTTAACCCAACGAGTTGTTAAATAAGTAATAAGTTCTTAGCTAATTCAATTCTTATAACCATCATGTAAGCATCTGTAAACCATCTTCTATATAAATCAATGAAATACAACAAAAGGAATCCTTAACCCCTTATCTCTATCGATGAAAACCCCTAAAACACCGCTAGAAAGCCCCAAATAGAAACTATTCCCTACCGCCATTGTCATCGACAACCACCGCTCGTCGGCGACAGATGGCCAGCAAATTACACCACTTGAAAGATCTCGATCTCCCCTTTCTCTTCCCAAAGTTAGTTTCTCTCAAAACATCTCATAACAACCTAGATCTACAAGTTTCCAATGATCCAAACCCATATCATGGCTTCCATTTTCACTGTTTATATTCCTCGTTCTCTATCTTTGATTTGACTTCATCCCTCACTTTCCTTATGTAGTACCCACTTTTCTTTCAAGTCTTGTTCTTGCATATTTAGAATAAAAATATCTTTGATTTTACAGATTCCTTTGTGTGTTTTTCTTCTTTTCCTTCCCTGCGTTTTTCTTCTTTTCCTTCTCTTTTAGTAGTCTGGTTTGGAGTATGTTTGGGGTATTAAAGAATTTGTCTTTCTATTGGGTTTTATCTCTTCTTTACCTTTAGCCTTGATATTCCTTATTTCTGGTCCGTTGTTTTTGGGTATTTTATTTTGGTGGTTTTTTCCTTGCATGGTCTGTTGTGGCTAGTCTAGTTTTGTTGTTATTTCAATCATCTACAATGTTTGGAATCAAGAAAGGTTTCCTTCAAGGGCCTTCATCAACAAAGAATTTGGGGAAGAGGGAGGAACGCTTTAAGGCAAGAAAAGAGTCTCAAACAACCAATGAAACCTGAATTTGTTGAAACTCCTTCCACAGATAGTGATGAGGAGGATGATGATGGTTTTGAAGGTGATGCGTGGATCTCTCTCATGTAAGAAATGGATCATTTTCAGGAGATTTGTTTAGAAGAAGTAGCTAGAGTGCCAAGAAACAGTGAAGGAGAAAAGTTGTATTCTTCCACTGTGTGCCCGTATGGCCTAGTTCCAACTTTCTCCACCATCTTACGAAGAGTCATCTCAAAGTTCTTCCCTGAAATCTCTATGAAAAATGAAAGCTTAAACTCCAAAATCAAGAAGCTTGACGACCAAATAGCTAACTTCTGAAGTGAAATCAACAACATGGAAGCTGTAAAAAAGGTGAAAGAGTCTGACCTTCAAGTTAAGGTTGCTGAATTACCCAATAAAAATTCTGAATTGGTGAATAGTATTGAAGCCATACACAAAGAAAATAAAAAATTAAACCAAGTGGAGGTTGATTTGGAGGGTTTGTAGAAAAAAACACGTTTACTTGGAAAAGCATGTTAATTATCTACAAGGAGGAAAGCAGGAAATGCAGCAATGTAGTATAGAGAGTGACATTAACATGGATAATGTAGGAAAGACAAGAACCAATCTCAAATGTAAGCATGAGCGAGGGGATGGGACACCCTCCAACTGCATCCACATTGGCAATATGAAAAAGTTCGTCTCATCGGACAGATTTGCCATTTTCTAACCATATAATGAAGAGAAATTAGTTTGGCTCAACTTCAAAATAGAAAGAAGAATCTTTGTTCGTCGTAATTATGGAAAACCCAGACACCCAAGGTCTAGATGTAAATTTGTTATAGTGGGAAGTAACAGTCATGAAAGTCTCGCTTATAATTTGTTTGTTCAAGATAGAAGTCAATCTCAGGAATCAAGGATGAAACAATCAACCCCAAAGAATTCCTTTAATCCAAAGTTCGATTTTCAGATCGAAAGGGGACCAAGTAATTTTCATGATCATTTTTCATTAAAGCCTACAAAGTTGATGACTGAAGAATCAATGGATCAAGAGTATGTGGCTCAAGAAATCCACATGCCCACATGTGACAACTCTATAGTTGACACCAGAACAGTCAGTTCAAGCACAAATCAGAAGTACCTCCATGATTTTAAGGTATTGGATGAAGTTTTTAAACCTAACACTTTTGCATTTACCAAGTGCAGGGAACAAAAGACAAACATCTTGTCTAACCATACACCAAGAATAGGTGGTAACTATTTGAATAATCGAAAGAAGAGGAAAATCTTTCAAGTGCAAAAGGAAAAGGAAGGTAGGAAAAATGTTGTTTTAGGCTTTGAACAAAGCAATAACTTGAAGAAAAGAAGGCAAAAGCAAACAAGGCATGGTATGAAGAAGAAGCTTAAACCCAAATCAAGGAGACTGAATATTCATCTTGGGAAAAGAAGCTCGAGCTGTGAACTTGGATCAACTTTTATTTTAAACACTCCTGACAAGAAAAGAGTTAGGCTGGAATGATTATATGTCCAGGAATTCTTCTCCAAGCAGTCAAATTTAGGATACTGCTACCAATGATTACCAACTTGAGTTTGCTTTGCTACTTATGGGCACCAAATTGAGCTAACTTATTGGCTTTCATTTCCTTCTTTTAAATGTTTTCCTTTGATATGCTATTTGGTTTTGTGTTGTTGGTTTATATCCTTATCTGCTGTACTAACTCTTTCTATGTTTGTTCGATGAAACTTATTTGACTCATTACCAAAAAAAAAAAAAAGGAGGAATCATTCTTCCTTCTTCAAACACTCAGACTCAATTCTTTTATAAAGGATATGGAAATGGAGAAATGAGACTTGTATCATACGCTTCCTCTTGTTATGTTTTCTTTTATTTTTTAGGTAAAACTTGGGCCAAATATCCAATTCGGGTCTAAACATTTGCCAACTTGCTCAATTTGAGTCTAAACCTTTAAAACGAAATAATTTGGGTTTCAATGTTTCCAAAACCAACCAATTTGGACCTAATTTAAACAGAAATTTGGAATTGAAGTCCATGCGCTGTTAGCACGCTTTAGTGAAAGAAAATACGCGTCCACCTGGAATTTTTAACTACAAATTTGAGGCTAAACCTTTAAAAGTTGTTCAATTTGAGTCTAAACCTTTCAAATGTTGATCAATTTGAGCCTAAAAACAGAAACGGTAACGACGCGTGCGTTTCACAGGCAGAGCATCGTCTAATTTAGGCCTAAATTGGTTGACCAATTTGAGCCTAAAAACAGAAACGGTAACGACGCGTGCGTTTCACAGGCAGAGCACCGTCTAATTTAGGCCTAAATTGGTTGATTTCGATAAAGTTTAGGCTCAATTTGGTGCACTTTAAAGCTTTAGGCTCAAATTGAGTAAGTTCAGAAAGGTTTAGCCCTAAATTGGACATTTGACCGTAAAACTTGTTAAGCTTTCAATAAAAACACCGATAGTTTAAAAGGGAGAGCTGGAGAGTTCCACTGAATTAAGGCAATCCAATGGTTATTAAGTGTTCATGCTTTATTTCAATTTCTCTCTCCACATCCCCAATTTCATTTAAAGCTATTGGATTGACTTGAAAAAATTAGTGGACTTCTCCACTAGTGGAGAGGATCCTTACCCTAGTTTAAAAGGATCTTTTTAAAGTTAGAGTGTTATAATGTATTTAAGTTCTAGGCCATTAAACCCAAAAAGTGGAGTTCAAAAGCAAGATTTTTCCTAATATTTATGCTTACTAGTAAATTATACTAATTTAAATCACTAAAAAGTATAAACTAATTTTGTTTTTCGTTATGATCATTTAAGTATAAATCATCCAAAAATCATATGTAACTTTAATTCTTTTTTTTTAGAATAAATTTATGAATTTCCATTAATTGAATGAGTGATGGTCCTATGGACTCGAGTCCGGGGGAGTTACCACGCACTCGAGGTTAAATCACACGTATAATCATATATTCATGTGAATTTTAAGTTTACCCAATGTTTAGAACTCCATATCTACACATAGAATAAATAAAAAATTTATTTGGAGTTAAACTTCATGTTCAAATCGTATCTTAATTATTAATGTCCTTAATTGAACAAAAGAAAATTTTATTTGGTACGAAACTTTATGTTGAACTTCTACCTCAATAAATACAAAATTTTAAAAAATTTCACATTCCAAACTAAAATTCATTTAAAATATTATATGGGTAAACTTAAAATTCACATGAATATATGATCATACGTGTGATTTAGCCTCGAGTGCGTGGTAACTCCCACGGACTCGAGTCCATATGACCATCACTCAACAATATGGAGAATTCTCCACAAAATTCGGGGCTCACCGATGAAGTTCTTAAACGGACACGAAAAAAGTACAAACGACAGCGGCATTCAACAGGCGGTGATCAGGAGGAGTCCGATCAAGAGGTTGCAAGGGCAACTTGATGCGCCAAGGACTTATCATGGACTTGAAGATGACAATGGAGAACAAGGAAAGGATGTGCATGGGTTGCAAAGAAGCATGGAGAAGTATAAAGATCAAGGAGATATCACACAACATGTTTCTAGCACCAAGGACATGCCAAAGATGCCATTTGATCCATTGAAGATGCCATTAGGTCCAAAGACAAGAGCAAGAGCCAAAAGATTCAAGGATACATTATTGGGCCTTGTTAGAACTCATCTTGAAGACTTGAAGGCCATCGGAGTTCATTTGAAGAGCTTTGAAGATGATTTGGGCTAGAATATATTCTCATTGATTCCAAGTTCATCACTTTGCTTGCAATCGATGGATGAATGAGCTTGAATGTGTTATTTAGGCCATTGTGGGTTTTATTTTATCTTAGATTAGCTTATTTTTAAGTTTGGATATTATTTGGGTTGGGCCTTGTTTGACTAAGTCCAATCCTTGTTTAATTATGTCTTTATTTCCTTTTGCTAGTTGGGTTTGGACTAGTTTTACCCTAGGCCATATATTTGGACGAAAATTAGGTTTTATTTTTGGATATTGGTCAAACCCTTTTGCCTATATAAAGGCATCAACCCCCTCTTTTGTAATCAAGTTAAGTTTATCAATTAAAGAGAGATTCTTTTGAAAATTTAGCTTCTTTGCTCTAGTTTGAGCAAGCTTAGGGTTCTTCAATCATGTAGAGTCCTAGCAAACAATTAAGTTGTGATTACTTGATTGTTTGTGAATCTTGTGTTCTTCAGTTGACAATTGCAGGTCTAATAGAAGACTTAAGGCCGACGAAAGAAGAGGAATCAACTTGTAAAGGTCATCAATCTACTCATCTAGAAGTTGAAGAAGTTCAAGTCGAGTTTGATAGATTTTCAAGGCTAGATTTGAATCTAAAACAACTAGATTCGTATCAATTGGTAATCAGAGCATAGGTTGTCATCTTCAATCGGTAAATTTATCCTTCTATCCATCCATCATCAAGTTTTTCATTTATCTCATTCATCAAAGTTCTTATCGCAACTTTCAATTTTCAAGATCTAAAAATTCTGAAAATTCAAAAATTTATTGTGGCTTCATCCTAACTCCAATTGCTTTGAAAATTCAGATTTGGAGTCTTAATACCTTGTAGTTTAATCGAAAAATATTTCAAAAATAAAAAAAAATTTCGACCAGAATCTTGTGAAATTTATTCTGGCTTCGTTTGAACTCGGAAAGCTTTGAAATTTGAGATCTAGACTTCTTTTAGTGTGATCTTTCTGGGAAAAATATTGAAAAAAATCAAAAAAATTTGTGGTGTCTGCCGCAATTTTGATCTAGGGTTCTTATCCAAGTATATTGGGGATTAGGGTTTTCTTTTTGCAATTGATTGATTTGGTTGCAATTAACCCTAATTGATTGTTTATTTGAGATTGCTTGGGTGAGATTGTCGACATGCACATCTAGAAGATGAAAGTTGTTCAAGTTGATTCTTGGCGGGTCACAAGGGTGGATTTGAATCTTAAAACAACTAGATTCGTATCAATAATGATGCGCCAAGGACTTATCATGGACTTGAAGATGACAATGGAGAACAAGGAAAGGATGTGCATGGGTTGCAAGGAAGCATGGAGAAGCATAAAGATCAAGAAGATATCACACAACATGTTTCTAGCACCAAGGAGATGTCAAAGATGCCATTTGATCCATTGAAGATGTCATTAGGTCCAATGACAAGAGCATGAGCCAAAAGATTCAAGGGTGCATTATTGGGCCTTGTTAGAACTCATCTTGAAGACTTGAAGGCCATCGGAGTTCATTTGAAGAGCTTTGAAGATGATTTGGGCAAGAATATATTCTCATCGATTCCAAGTTCATCACTTTGCTTGCAATCGATGGATGAATGAGCTTGAATGTGTTATTTAGGCCATTGTGGGCTTTATTTTATCTTAGATTAGCTTATTTTTAAGTTTGGATATTATTTGGGTTGGGCCTTGTTTGACTAAGTCCAATCCTTGTTTAATTATGTCTTTATTTCCTTTTCCTAGTTGGGTTTGGACTAGTTTTACCCTAGGCCATATATTTGGACGAAAATTAGGTTTTATTTTTGGATATTGGTCAAACCTTTTTGCCTATATAAAGGCATCAACCCCCTCTTTTGTAATCAAGTTAAGTTTATCAATTAAAGAGAGATTCTTTTGAAAATTTAGCTTCTTTGCTCTAGTTTGAGCAAGCTTAGGGTTCTTCAATCATGTAGAGTCCTAGCAAACAATTAAGTTGTGATTACTTGATTGTTTGTGAATCTTGTGTTCTTAGGTTGCTTTTGCTGTGAATTGAAGTTTGTTTTGCAGAATTTTTCGAATTGAAGCCCTATTGGATACAAGTGGTACTAAATTGGATCTAAGTGGTACTAGGGTTTCTAATTGATTGAATTGATTGATTTGTGTTGTTAATTGTGTTTTGTGCAGCAAGATTGGGAGACAAAAGGTTGTTTGGATTGTATAGATCACTCTTATTTTGATTCACTCAAGTTATTGCTCTTAATTATTTGTTCCTCAAGTAGGTCACGAGAATAAAGGAGGCTCTAACCATTTGCTCTTATTAGACCTATTGAAGCTAGAAAAAGGCATAATCTTGTGAGATCATTAAGAGAGTAGTGGATCGCCAATCCATAGGTTGAGTGCAAACACGAGAGCACAACAAAGGTATTTCACACACACACTTGTGAGGAATTTTTATTTGTATGTTTTCTTTGTGTGTAGGTACAATGGGAGATATGCAAGAAGTACCAAATCAAGCCAAAGATTTGAGGACAAATCTTCTTCAAGGGGGAGGGAATGATACGCCAAGGACTTGTCATGGACTTGAAGATGACAATGGAGAACAAGGAAAGGATGTGCATGGGTTGCAAGGAAGCATTGAGAAGCATAAAGATCAAGGAGATATCACACAACATGTTTCTAAAACCGAGGAGATGCCAAAGATGCCATTTGATCCATTGAAGATGCCATTAGGTCCAATGACAAGAGCAAGAGCCAAAAGATTCAAGGATGCATTATTGGGCCTTGTTAGAACTCATCTTGAAGACTTGAAGGCCATCGGAGTTCATTTGAAGAGCTTTGAAGATGATTTGGGCAAGAATATATTCTCATCGATTCCAAGTTCATCACTTTGCTTGCAATCGAATGATGAATGAGCTTGAATGTGTTATTTAGGCCATTGTAGGCTTTATTTTATCTTAGATTAGCTTATTTTTAAGTTTGGATATTATTTGGGTTGGGCCTTGTTTGACTAAGTCCAATCCTTGTTTAATTATGTCTTTATTTCCTTTTCCTAGTTGAGTTTGGACTAGTTTTACCCTAGGCCATATTTTTGGACGAAAATTAGGTTTTCTTTTTGGATATTGGTCAAACCCTTTTGCCTATATAAAGGCATCAACCCCCTCTTTTGTAATCAAGTTAAGTTTATCAATTAAAGAGAGATTCTTTTGAAAATTTAGCTTCTTTGCTCTAGTTTTAGCAAGCTTAGGGTTCTTCAATCATGTAGAGTCCTAGCAAACAATTAAGTTGTGATTACTTGATTGTTTGTGAATCTTGTGTTCTTGAGTTGACAATTGCAGGTCTAATAGAAGACTTAAGGCCGACGAAAGAAGAGGAATCACCTTGTAAAGGTCATCGATCTACTCATCATCGATCTACTCATCTAGAAGTTGAAGACGTTCATATCGAGTTTGATAGATTTTCAAGGCTAGATTTGAATCTAAAACAACTAGATTCATATCAATGCTCTGATAACAATTGATACGAATCTAGTTGTTTTAGATTCAAATCTATCCTTGAGATCTGGCAAGAATCAACTTGAACTTCTACAACTTCTAGATGTGTACGTTGATGATCTTCACTAAAGCAATCTTCTTCGTTTGTCGGCCTTAGACCTTCAACTAGACTTGCAACTGAACACCTAAGAACACAAATTTCACAAACAATCAAGCAATCACAACTTAATTGTTTGCTAGGACTCTACATGATTGAAGAACCCTAAGCTTGCTCAAACTAGAGCAAAGAAGCTAAATTTTCAAAAGAATCTCTCTTTAATTGATAAACTTTACTTGTTTACAAAAGAGGGGGTTGATGCCTTTATATAGGCATAGAGGATGACTAGATCTAGAAAATGAAACCTAATTTTCGTCCAAATATATGGGCTAGGGTAAAACTAGTCCAAACCCAACTAGGAAAAGGAAATAAATACATAATTAAATAAGGATTGGACCTAGTCAAACAAGGCCCAACCCAAATAATATACAAACTTAAAAATAAGCTAATCTAAGATAAAATAAAGGCCACAATGGCCTAAATAACACATTCAAGCTCATTCATCCATCGATTGCAAGCAAAGTGATGAACTTGGAATTGATGAGAATATATTCTTGCCCAAATCATCTTCAAAGCTCTTCAAATGAACTCCGATGGCCTTCAAGTCTTCAAGATGAGTTCTAACAAGGCCCAATAATGCATCCTTGAATCTTTTGGCTCTTGCTCTTGTCATTGGACCTAATGGCATCTTCAATGGATCAAATGGCATCTTAGGCAACTCCGATAAGCTTGAAACTTCTTCCTTAGCATCTTCAAGCTTCTCCAAGCCTCTTTGCCGCATATGCACATCCTCTCCATGATCTCCATTATGATCTTCAAGACCATGATGAGTCCTTGTCGCATCATCCCCTCTCCCTTGAAAAGGATTTGTCCTCAAATCTGCATCATTATCAAACAAGGATAAGTCTGAGACATTAAAAGTAGCACTTATTTTACCATATTCACTAGGAAGATCTAGCTTGTAGGCATTGTTGTTGATCCTCTCCAAGACTTGGAATGGACCATCTCCACGAGGTAATAGCTTAGACTTCCTCTTCTCAGGGAACCTTTCCTTCCTTAGATGCAACCAAACCCAATCTCCGCGTTCAAAGATGACCTCTTTGCGTCCCTTGTTAGTATTCTTCATGTAGTGTTGTGTTTTCTTCTCAATTTGAGCTCTAACCTTTGCATGAAGATCCCTAACAAAATCTGCCTTGCGTTGTCCATCCATGTCAACTTGCACACTTAAAGGTAAACTCAAGAAATCCAATGGAGTTAAAGGATTAAAGCCATACACACATTCAAAAGGTGAAAATCCAGTTGTACTATGTATGCTTCTATTGAATGCAAATTCAACATGAGGCAAACAATCTTCCCAAGTTCTTAAGTTCTTTTTAATCAATGCTCTAAGTAAGGTAGACAAAGTCCTATTAACTACTTCAGTTTGACCATCAGTTTGAGGATGACAAGTAGTTGAAAATAACAACTTAGTACCTAACTTAGCCCACAATGTTCTCCAAAAGTGACTTAAGAACTTAGCATCTCTATCACTCACAATCGTCCTAGGCATTCCATGTACTCTAACAATAAAGAACAAATCAGCTACATTAATGGCATCATCAGTTTTAGTGCATGCAATAAAGTGTGCCATCTTAGAAAACCTATCAACAACCACAAAGATAGAATCTTTACCTCTCCTAGAACGAGGTAATCCTAACACAAAATCCATGCTAATATGAGTCCATGGTTCATGAGGAATAGGCAAAGGATTATACAAACCATGAGGTTTAGATGTAGATTTAGCTTGCAAACAAGTAATGCAACTAGAAACATGCTTTCCTACATCATACCGCATCTTAGGCCAAAAGAAGTGTTCATGCAATATCTCATATGTTCTATCAACACCAAAGTGACCCATTAAACCACCCTCATGCGATTCCCTCATAAGCACAAAATGCAAAGAACAAGTAGGTATACACAATCTAGATTCTTTAAACAAAAATCCATCATGCTTATAATACTTCCCAAATCCAGAATTCTCACATGCTTTAAACACATCACTAGCATATAAGTCTTTAATAAACTCAAATCCAAGAAACTTAGAATCAAGCATGGAAAGTAAAACATACCTCCTTGATAAAGCATCGGCTACAACATTCTCCTTACCTTTCTTGTAGCGCACCACATATGGAAAGGATTCAATGAACTTGTATCGCACACCATACGGATTGAGTTCAATTTCTCTAATGGATGACAATCCACTAGGAATTTCCTCACAAAAGTAAGTTACAAACTTCCCTCCTTGTATCAAAACAAGTCCAATTCCTACAAAATCACTCAAACAAAACACAATTTTGCTTGGAATATCTCCAACCAAGTTGTTAGTACCCATTAGTGTATTTTGAAACAAAGGTAAGATCAAAACAGAATTCTCATGCAAAGCACTCTTAATCTCACTTTTAGCTAACATACACTCTTTAACAACTTTCTTAGAAGTCTCTTTTCTTTCACCCCAAACAGTCCTATTTTCAATGCTATGATCAACCAAAACAGATTTGTTTTCATCACAATTAGCATCCAAAACAGAATTTGTTTCATCACAAACAACACCTAAAACACTCTTTGCAACTAGGGCTGCTTTATCATCAAAACAATCAACAATTTTAGGTTCGGACTTACTCTTTTCTTTATCCCTAAATTCATCATCCAATTTAGCAAAATCATCTCTCACTTTAATTTGATCTTTTAAAGCTTCTTGAAGTGATAAAGGAATTCGAGTAAAAGGCCGCTTACCATGCATAAAAGAGTACGTGTTTGTCTCACCATCATGTTTCACCTTGTTGTCAAATTGCCAAAGTCTCCCAAGCAACACATGACAAGCTCGCATTGGTAACACATCACACAAGACATCCTCTTTGTATCTGCCCAAAGAAAGAGTAACCAAAACTTGTTTGTTAACCCTAATTTATTCTCTATCATTGATCCAACTTAAGCTATAGGGTTTAGGATGTTTAGAAGTAGGTAGTTGTAACTCTTTCACCAAATAATCACTAACTATGTTTTTACAACTATCTCCATCTATAATCACACTACTAGGCTTTCTATTCGCATACATCCTAGTATGGAACAAATTCTCCCTTAGAACATCCCCTTTTACATAGGCACTCAAAGTTCTCCTATCAACCAAACTAAGTGGAGCTTGTTGATTTTGAGCTTTAGCCATAGTTTCCATTCTTGCATTCATGGCATCTAATCTTTGCACAAGTGTTTGCATCATGGTAGCCAAGTCATTGTTTTGATTTTGATCTCCCATTGTACCTACACACAAAGAAAAGTTAGTAATAAAAATTCCTCACTAGTGTGTGTGTGTGTGCTTTACCTTTGTTGTGCTCTCGTGTTTGGCACTCAACCTATGGATTGGCAATCCACTACTCTCTTAATGATCTCACGAGATTATGCCTTTTTCTAACTTCAATAGGCCTAATAAGAGCAAATTGTTAGAGCCTTCTTTCTTCTCGTGACCTACTTGAGGAACAAACAATTAAGAGCAATAACTTGAGTGAATCAAAAGAAAAGTGTTCTTTATACAATCCAAACAGCCTTTTGTCTCCCAAACTTGCTGCACAAAACACAATCAACACAAATCAATCAATTTAATCAAAAGAAAACCCTAGTACCACTTAGATCCAATTTTAAACCACTTGTATATAGGGCTTCGATTCTAAAATTCTGCAAAACAAACTTCAATTCACAGCAAAAGCAACCCAAGAAACTCAAACAAACAATCAATTAGGGTTAGATGCAATCAATTGAACCAATTGCAAAAAGAAAACCCTAATCCCCAATATACCCGGATAAGAACCCTAAATCAAAATTGCGGCAGACACCAAAGATTTTTTTGATTTTTTTCAGTATTTTTCCCAGAAAGATCACACTAAAAGAAGTCTAGATCTCAAATTTCAAAGCTTTCCGAGTTCAAACGAAGCCAGAATAAATTTCACAAGATTCTGGTCGAAATTTTTTTATTTTTTTTATTTTTGAAATATTTTTCGATTAAACTACAAGGTATGAGGACTCCAAATCTGAAATTTCAAAGCAATTGGAGTTAGGATGAAGGCACAATAAATTTTTGAATTTTCGGAATTTTTAGATCTTGAAAATTGAAAGTTGCGATAAGAACTTTGATAAATGAGATGGATGAAAAACTTGATGATAGATGGATAGAAGTATAGATTTACCGATTGAAGATGACAACCTATGCTCTGATACCAATTGATAGGAATCTAGTTGTTTTAGATTCAAATCTATCCTTGAGACCTGCCAAGAATCAACTTGAACTAAAACTTCTAGATGTGTACGTTGATGATCTTCACTAAAGCAATCTTCTTTGTTCGTCGGCCTTAGACCTTCAATTAGACTTGCAATTGAACACCTAAGAACACAAGATTCACAAAAAATCAAGCAATCACAAGTTAATTGTTTGCTAGGACTCTACATGATTGAAGAACCCTAAGCTTGCTCAAACTAGAGCAAAGAAGCTAAATTTTCAAAAGAATCTCTCTTTAATTGATAAACTTAACTTGTTTACAAAAGAGGGGGTTGATGCCTTTATATAGGCATAGGGGATGACTAGATCTAGAAAATAAAACCTAATTTTCGTCCAAATATATGGCCTAGGGTAAAACTAGTCTAAACCCAACTAGGAAAAGGAAATAAATACAAAATTAAATAAGGATTGGACTTAGTCAAACAAGGCCCAACCCAAATAATATTCAAACTTAAAAATAAGCTAATCTAAGATAAAATAAAGGCCACAATGGCCTAAATAACACATTCAAGCTCATTCATCCATCGATTGCAAGCAAAGTGATGAACTTGGAATCGATGAGAATATATTCTTGCCCAAATCATCTTCAAAGCTCTTCAAATGAACTCCGATGGCCTTCAAGTCTTCAAGATGAGTTCTAACAAGGCTCAATAATGCATCCTTGAATCTTTTGGCTCTTGCTCTTGTCATTGGACCTAATGGCATCTTCAATGGATCAAATGGCATCTTAGGCAACTCCGATAAGCTTGAAACTTCTTCCTTAGCATCTTCAAGCTTCTCCAAGCCTCCTTGCCGCATATGCACATCCTCTCCATGATCTCCATTATGATCTTCAAGACCATGATGAGTCCTTGGCGCATCATCCCAATTGATACGAATCTAGTTGTTTTAGATTCAAATCTAGCCTTGAAAATCTATCAAACTCGACTTGAACTTCTTCAACTTCTAGATGAGTACATCGATGACCTTCACAAGGTGATTCCTCTTCTTTCGTCGGCCTTAAGTCTTCAATTAGACCTGCAATTGTCAACTCAAGAACACAAGATTCACAAACAATCAAGTAATCACAACTTAATTGTTTGTTAGGACTCTACATGATTGAAGAACCCTAAGCTTGCTCAAACTAGAGCAAAGAAGCTAAATTTTCAAAAGAATCTCTCTTTAATTGATAAACTTAACTTGATTACAAAAGAGGGGGTTGATGCCTTTATATAGGCAAAAGGGTTTGACCAATATCCAAAAATAAAACCTAATTTTCGTCCAAATATATGGCCTAGGGTAAAACTAGTCCAAACCCAACTAGGAAAAGGAAATAAAGACATAATTAAACAAGGATTGGACTTAGTCAAACAAGGCCCAACCCAAATAATATCCAAACTTAAAAATAAGCTAATCTAAGATAAAATAAAACCCACAATGGCCTAAATAACACATTCAAGCTCATTCATCCATCGATTGCAAGCAAAGTGATAAACTTGGAATCGATGAGAATATATTCTTGCCCAAATCATCTTCAAAGCTCTTCAAATGAACTCCGATGGCCTTCAAGTCTTCGAGATGAGTTCTAACAAGGCCCAATAATGCATCCTTGAATCTTTTGGCTCTTGCTCTTGTCATTGGACCTAATGGCATCTTCAATGGATCAAATGGCATCTTTGCCATCTCCTTGGTGCTAGAAACATGTTGTGTGATATCTCCTTGATCTTTATGCTTCTCCATGCTTCCTTGCAACCCATGCACATCCTTTCCTTGTTCTCCATTGTCATCTTCAAGTCCATGATAAGTCCTTGGCGCATCACTGCTGGTTCAAAGGCAACCTCTTTCGCCGACATGGTTAAAGGGATCAAACAGCCTATAACAGGGGAGTGGGAAGATTGGTCGATGGAGGACTCAAGCAATATGTCTTCTGGCGATGTCGAGAATAATATGGAGGCTATGGAGGAAGGGGATGAAGATTGCATCACTTTCTCTAAGGAGGAAAAAGGAGGCGATGTGGAAACCATGGCGGAATGCCTTAATTGTAAAATTATTAGGCAAGGTTCTGGGGTTTACAGCTTTGAACTCAAGGATAAAAAACTTATGGAGTTTGAAGGGTGAATACAAGATTACAGATTTGGAACATGATTACTTCATTATCAGATTCCAAAAGAAAGCTGACTATGAGCATGTGTTGGAAGGGGATCCATGGATTATAAGTGGCCATTATCTTACGGTTCGCCAATGGCGACCAAATTTCATGCCGAAATCAGATAAAATTGAAAAGATTATTGCTTGGATTCGGTTCCCCAATATTCCAGTAGAGTATTTTAATTTTATTGCTTTACGGAAAATGGGTGAGAAAATTGGTCGTGTCCTCAAAATCGATGAAGTTACGGAATGAGGAACAATAGGTAAATTTGCTAAAGTATGTGTTGAGCTTGATTTATCTAAGCAATTGAAACCGAAACTCAAGGTTGAAGGTAGAAAGGTGATTGTTGAATATGAGGGTTTATCCTTGATATGCTTTGAATGCGGTGTTTTTGGGCATCGTAAGAGTGATTGCCTGCTCCTTAAGCCACAGAATACAGAGGAGGTGGTTGAGCCGCCAGCATCGGTAGTGCCTGAAACTCAGGAAGAGCCGAAAGACAAAACTTACGGCCCTTGGATGTTGGTGCAACGAAGGAAGAGATACCCAAGGAAACCGGTGTCTTCAAATGGCGTAACTCAAGGGGTGAAAGAGGCAAGCCGTGATACTTGGAGGAGATCCGATTTTAATAAGGAGGATATTGTGGAATCTCCAAATTTGCAGTTTGCCGCAAATGAGAAAAATCAGGGGAGTGTGAAATCTAGGCAGGGTATTACACATCAGCAAAATAAGGGAAAGAAGGCTGTCTCAAATGCGGGCCGAAAAAGATCTAAAAACACCCTCAATTTGGGTGAGAGTTTGACTGCTTATCAGCCCAAAGACTTTGTTTTTTCTACCGGGGCATCTACTTCTGGGCCGACAGTTGGGAAATGTAAGACTAAGAATATCTCAGACCCAATAACTCATGTTAACAATGCTCAACAGAAAGGGCGATGTTATATAGTGAAAGGTTCTATGGTAGAATTTTCAACTATTAAGGAGAAGCTGCCGACTGTTATGGAAGCCGAGTCTGTGTCTAATTCGTAATCAGCTTCAGGGGCTTTGAAGATTGTGGACAATGGTGAGTCTGAAGATAGTATCTCCTCGTCCTCAATTCTTGGTTCTCATACAAAGGATGAGAGTAAAATTGCGCAAGTGGTTAATATGTTGGAATCGAGAGATGATTCAATGCAGGTGGATGCTGGTGGTAACCAGCTTGCTCTCCCTTCCTCCAATTAAATGAAGATGATTGTTTGGAATAGCCAAGGTTTGTGTTATGCTAAGCTTCGGAGAACAATTAAAGAGATGCTCAAGGAACATAAGCCACATATTCGTTATTTACTTGAGATTAAAGCTGATTTAGTGAGGGTGGCGAAGATGGCTAGGATTTTGAAATTTTCGGAGTATTTTGCAGTCCCTTCAGATGGTATGGCAGGGGGGATTGCTCTTTTTTGGAACTCCAACATTGTTAACCTAAATGTTATTGGTTCTACGGCTCAATGCATTCATGTTAGCAGTGAATTTAATTCGATAAGACAAATTATCTCTTTTGTTAATGTTCGGCCAAACTGTTTATGGAAGGATCAATTTTGGTCTGATTTGTTAGAATTTTCCCATTCTATTTCTTCTCCTTTGAATGTGGTTGGTGACTTCAACGATTTTGTTGCTTTCGATGAACGTAACGATGTTCAAGGGGTATCAGGAGATGTTTTTAATAGAATAATGAAGTTTAGGGGAAGATGGGATGCTTGCCAATTATTAGATGCTGGCACCACGGGTTGTTGTTTTACCTGGTTGAAAAGAGTTAGAGGAAGAATTGTGCTTCAGGAGAAGCTTGACAGAGTACTTTGGAATACTGCTGCTTTAACTTGTAATCCAAATGCTAAGGTTGTAGTTCTGCCTTGTCTTTGCTCAGATCATCATCCTTTGTTTATTGATTTTCTTGGATTGTCTTTCTCTAAGAATAGTAGATTGGTTAGATTTGAGGCCGTATGGTTGACTCATCTAGAATTTGCATCGATGTTTTCAACGGCATGGGAGAGAGGGGCTAGATTCTTGCCGAAATCAATTGAGGAAGTTACTAAAGCAGTTGTCGTTTGGAAAACTGAGGTTTTTGGGAGTATTTTTAAAAAGAAGCGTATTCTTTTGGCCAGGATTCGTGGTATTCAAAATTGTAGTGAGTATGGAACTTCAGATTTTCTTCAAAAGTTGGAGTGCTGACTTAGAGGTGAGTATCAAGAGACTTTGTTTCAGGAGGAATTATTATGACTACAAAAATCAAGGTTGAATTGGGTGCAACATGGGGAGAGGAATACGAAGTTCTTTCACTTGTCTACCATGGTGAGACGACACCGTAATTTAATTACAGGATTACGAGTGGATGATAATTGGGTGACAAATCCTGATGATTTATGTCGACATATCTTGGAGTTTTATTCTTCATTATTTAGCAGTAAATGTCGACAGAATTTGTTAGAAGCTTATGATTCGTTTAGTGTGAAAGTTTCAGGGGATGAGAAATTGGCCTTGATCGTTCCATTGCAGTTGGCTGAAGTGCGATTGGCAACTTTCTCTATGAAGGGTCTCAAAGCCCCTAGTATGGATGGAATCCAACCAATTTTCTATCAAAAGCAGTGGGATACGATTAAAGAAACAATGTTTAATTTTGTCAATTTGGCTTTGATGCAGCGGCGGGTTGACTTGGAAATTTTACATGCTCACATGGTTTTAATTCCTAGGGGTGCTTGTCCAGCTACATTGAAAGATTTTCAACCAATTACCTTGTTAAATACCTCATATAAATTTTGTCAAAGGTGTTGGCTAACAGGTTGAGACCTATTTTGCAACGAATTGTTGGCCCTTTTCAGAATAGTTTTATAGCAGGTCGAAGTACATCAGATAATATATTAATTACTCAGGAGATAGTACATGCTCTTATGGGTAGGAAGGGCAGTAAGGGTGCAATGATAACGAAGATTGATCTCCAAAAGGCGTATGACAATGTCTCTTGGAGTTTTATCCATGAGGTACTAGAGTTTTTTGCTTTTTCGAGTGGATTAATTGATCTTATTTTATTTTGTATCTCTAACATTGATCTGGCTATTATCTAGAATGGAGAAGTTTTTCCAGCGTTCAAACCTCAACAGGGTTTACGTCAAGGTGGCCCTTTGTCGCCTTATTTATTTATTTTGGTGATGGAAAGATTATCTCTTATGATCTTGGAAAGAGTAAATCAGAAATTGTGGTGCCCAGTGAAGTCTTCCAAGTCTGGTCCAATGGTGTCTCATCTTTTCTTTACTGATGACTTTATGCTATTTGCAGAGGCTTCTGAAACTCAGGTGCAAGTAGTTACAGATATCTTAGAAGAGTTTGCAAAGGCATCAAGTTTACGGGTTAGTTTGGGGAAGTCTAAGTTCTGGGTTTCGCCGAATGTCCATCAACAAAAAGCAGTGGTACTGAGTAACTTGTGTGGTATTCCTCTGACTCAGGAGCTTGGGATGTACCTTGGAGTCCCGATTATACATGGTAGAGTTTCGATTTCCACTTATAAACATGTGGTAGATAAAGTGATGAAGAAACTAGCAACTTGGAAAGGGCGTGTTTTGAGTTATGTAGGCCGTAAAACTCTCATCCAATCTACTGCTAGCTTTATTCCAATATATTCAATGCAGACGGCGATGTTACCAACATCTGTTAGTGACCGTTTGGACCAATTGAATAGGAATTTTCTTTGGGGTGGTGATGCATAAAGCTCGAGGGGACACCTTGTGAGTTGGGATCGGGTTTGCCACCCCAAAGGTAATGGGGGATTAGGTCTTCGGAAAGCGAGAACTTCGAATGTGGCATTGTTGTCTAAAGTGGGTTGGAAATTACAAATAAGACAACAATCTCTTTGTTTGGAGATTTTCCAAAAAAAGTACTTGAAGCAATCCAATTTCATGGATACAAAGGGTCGGGGGCGAATGTCCTCCACTTGGAGGGGGTTGTTGAAAACAAAGGATTGTGTGCAAAGAGGTTCATGATGGATTATTGGGGATGGACTTAGTACCAGTTTGTGGTTTGATTGGTGGGTAGGACAAGGTCCTTTAATTAATGAGGTTCCTTCCTATGCACAGTCTCTACAGGTTTCAACTAAGGTTGCTACAATTTTATCTCCCGATGGCTCACGGCAGTGTGATGAGTTGCACAATATACTCCCTGCTTCGAAAATTGCAGAGATACAGGTGACGCCTATTCTCTTGCAGGCCAGGAAAGGTGATCGTTGCATATGGGGGTGTGATAAGCATGGGAGATTCACGGCTAAGTCTATTTACAAGGGGCTTGTTAATCACTTTATTGCTGATGAATGGTCGTGGAAATGCAACTGGATTTGGCAGGCACATGTTCAAGAAAGATTGAGGTTTTTCTTATGGCTAGCTTTTTTTAATTGTCTGAATTCCAAGGAAATTCTCTTCCGTAAGGGATTAACAACTAATACGGCGTGCCAACTTTGTGAGGAAGGAGATGAATCATTGGATCATATTTTTCGCAGTTACCTGTTTGTTGTGGGATTGTGGAGTTGTGTCTATCGAAGGTTTGGGGTGCATGCTTTGAATGATGATGCAATTCCAGATTGGTTGAGACATCATTCTTCTTCAACTTAAAAGGTTAGATCTGATCTTGTTGGGGTTCTTTATTTGTATCTATCCTTTGGGGTATTTGGAAGGCGCGAAACAAATTCATTTTTGATGATACTCGTCCATGTGTGGAGTCTATTTTGCATTATGGAAGGAAGTTGGCTGCTGGATATTTTGCTATTGATGGTCGCAAAGTGGTCAGGTCGGGCCCTGCTGGAGATTGGTTATTTGGACTTCCCCCTACTGGTGTATTTTTGCTCAATACCGATGGTTCACGAAGGTTTGGATATGGACATGCAGCAGCATGTGGTTTGATTCGTGATTCGAATGGTGTATGGGTGACAGGGTTTATGATTTACATTGGTTGCACAGGTAGTCTTGAAGCAGAACTTTGGGGTATTCGTCAGGCGCTACTTTTGGCAAAAGTTCGAAATTTAGAAAAATTAATAGTTGAACTTGATGCGATGGTCGTTGTTCAGTTCCTTCATAATGGTATAAATGATTCACATCCTTGTCATACTCTTATTAGTGATTGTATGGAGTTGCTAAAAGGGAGTTAGGTTGTTGAGATTCGACATATTTGCCGAGAGGGGAATCGTTGTGCTGATGGTCTCGCGAATTTGGCTCATTCTTCGCCACAGGGTGTTAGTTTTTATGAAGAACCACCGGATCCTATTCAACTCGGATAGGGAGGGTATTGGTGTGCTGTGATCTTAGCACTGTTTGTTAGTTTGCTTTGGTCAATTTGATGTTTTTTAGTAGCAAAAATTAATAAAAACAACACCAGGTTACAATACATCAGGGGTAACTTTATTTTTTTTAATTTTTCCATATATATATATATATATAGACACACACACTCTTAGCCCTAAAGGGACAAATTTGAATTTGAATTTTGAATTGATTTGTATATAGGAAAAATATGTAGGGCTATAAGGTTTTTGAAAATTTTAGGGGGACAAGCGCCCCATCCCGCCATCCCCTTATTCTGTTCTTGCCATTAGTGTCATCAACCTGTTGATGGTTGATGTTATAGATGTAGTGTTTCCAAGAATGGTTAATTAGTTTTTTTGTTTTGATTTAGGACAAGGTTTATGTCCTCCTTGTAATAAAAAAAAGAAGATAGAGGTTAAAATTGAGTTTCTAAATTTAAAAAGTAGTATCTGACAAAAAAAAACGAACATCCGTTATACACAGGAATCCTCTCAAAATAGAAATTTATAATGACCTACAGATTAAAGTGACAGTTACTATCCGTTATATACAAGAAAAGAATCTTCCTCCAAAAATAGAAATTCATAACGACCTGCTGATTAAGGTAACATGAGTTCGTTTTTTTTTTGACTAGACATGAGTTCGTTAAAATGTTTAAAATTGAGTAAAATATGATTCTAAAATGTAATTTTAAGAAAAAAAAATACAAAAACACGATACAAATTCCATATCCAAATCAACCTTTTTTTTTTCAAATCCTAATTTGACAAGAATAAGATGAATCCCTTAATTGAAAACTATAATCTAAATTCTAAAATAAACCTTCTAACAAAAATAAAAATAAAAATCTTTGGGGTACATAGACCATAGTCACCTTCCTAAAATCCTCATGGTCTATGGACTTCTTTTTTTTTTTTTTGATAATAAGTCTATGGACTTCTTAATGTATGTATATGTATAAGTTGAAATCTAACTCAAACAACACAGAAGCAAGCCCACTAGTACTAGAAAGTAGAAACTAGAAACTAGAAACCACAAAAAGGAAGACCATACAAAACTCAAAAACCCAAAATCAAAACTCAAAAGTCGAACAAAATTGAAAATTGTGTTTCCAAATTTAGGAAACGCAGTCTCAAAACCTCATTAACAAAAGGAAAAAAAAAAAAAACTACTAGTAATATTATTGCAATTTACAATAGAACCCGAACATAAGCCAATCTCTCTCTATTCTATTCTTCTCTTCACCAGTTTTCGAAGAAACTCTTATAAATTTTCTCATTCAGATTTTGACTCTTCCCCCACGTACCAAGTTTCTCTCTCCCTCTTATATATTCTTCTGCCTCTTCAATTTGTTTCTCTATTTAAACAACCGAACCCCAAAGGAGAGAAAAGGCAAAAATAAATAAGAAAACACAAAAGATCAGAAAAGGAAAATAAATCCCAAGTGGTTTTTTGTTGTTCTCTGTATTTCCCTCCTTTAAGATCTGTTACACAGGAAAGTAAGTTTCTTCAGCCCAATTCTTAGAATGGGTTTCTTTTTGTTTCGACAAAGACCACTCCTGTTGTAACAAAATTTCACTTTTTTTTCTTTTTGGTTTTCGTTTGCAGGGATGAAGCGAACAAAAGAGGATGTATATTCTGGTTCTCAATTTAAACGTCAGTTTGGTTCTTCAAGGGCTGAATCGTATGATTCTTTTCCTTTTTTGTTTTTGGTTTGCTCTGCTTTTTACAATCTATGTGAAGTTGCTTGCTTTTCCTTTTGAGGGTTTGTATGAATGTCGGCCTTTCTTAATCTGAGTCTTCACCAATGGTTGGTTATTTTTTTCAGCTTTTATGGCTGTGATTGGTGAGGTTTGGCAGGGAATTTTGTTGAATTCGCATGTGGATTTGTTGTATTTTCCACTTGAATTGTGTGATTTTTTATGTTCTGGCTTGTTTGTTATGTTTCGTTTTGAGCATGTTGCTTTTCTGTGATTTGGGATCATCAGTCTCAGTAGGATTTACTGCTTTGTTTTGTTATTTGTGTAAATTTACTTGCAATTGAATGGATACTTTAGGTTTCGTTTAAGAGCTATTATCTGTTAGAAGTAAATTAGGTTTAGCTCAAATTTTGAGGTTGTTCAAATGGCTATGGTTCTGATTTTTCTTTAATATTTTCTACCTATGAAGCTATGGACAAAACCAAATGCCTGGTGGAGGTGGTGGTGGTGGTGGTGGTGGGTGGGGTGGGTGGGGTGGTGGAGGTGGAGGTGGAGGTGGAGGTGGGGGAGGGGGAGGTATGGCACAAAAACTGACTACAAATGACGCCTTGGCATATCTAAAGGCAGTGAAGGAGATGTTTCAGGATCAAAAGGAGAAGTATGACATGTTCCTTGAAGTAATGAAGGATTTCAAAGCTCAAAGGTATACTGTTTTTGAAAGCCAAGTTTTTTCAATGAACAATGGATTGTTGTTTAATTGCTTTTAGCTTTAACTGCTAGATTTTTAATAAATCTATCTTCTTCTACAGGACTGACACTGTTGGTGTCATTGCCCGAGTGAAGGAATTATTTAAAGGGCATAACAACTTGATTTATGGATTCAATACCTTCCTACCAAAAGGTTATGAAATAACCCTTGTTGAGGAGGAGGCTCCTCCAAAAAAGAATGTGGAATTCGATGAAGCAATCAGTTTTGTAAACAAAATAAAGGTAACATATTGTGCCATAATTTTATGCCTTACTAATGGCCATGTCTAACCATTTAACACTATCCAATTTGCAATGCAGAAACGTTTTCAAAATGACGAGCATGTTTATAAAAAATTTCTGGATATCTTGAATATGTACCGGAAGGAGCACAAGGACATAAGTGAGGTCTACAGTGAGGTAATAGGTCTTCTTCTGGTTGTTGTCTGTGTTCATTGTCTCTTGGTACTCACTACCAATCTTGGAACTTTAGCTTTGGAAAACGTTACCTGTATTTTTGTTTCATTGCTTTCAGGTTGCTGCTCTCTTTGAGGACCATCCTGATCTGCTTGACGAGTTCACAAGATTTCTACCAGATAATTCAGCAGCACCTTCAACACATCAAGTTCCATATGGTCGAAATTCAACTCAGCGCTATAATGAGCGAAGCTCTGCAACGCCCACCTTACGCCATATACAAATGGATAAGGTAACTGGGTTGTTTTTATTTTTATTTTTTTTCCACTATTTATTGTTACTTGCTATTCTTTTATCTGTTTGTGATGGTCTTTGTTCCAGCAACGCCGGAGGGATAGGATTATCACTTCCCATGCTGATCGGGACCTCAGTGTTGATCGCCCAGAACTGGACGACGACAAAGCTACAATTAAAATGCAAAAGGATCAGAGAAAGCGTGTGGACAAGGACAATAGGGATCGGAGAACTCGTGATCAGGATGATACTGAGCATGACAATAGGGATTTCAACTTGCACCGTTTTCCTGACAAAAAGAGATCTGGAAGAAAGGTTGAAGGTTTTGCTTCTTATGATGACAGGGATACATTAAAAAGTGAGTCCATCAAATTTTTTGACAGCTTTAATTTGCTTATGATAAGCAAGGTATCACTTTTTCCCCTTGTTGAAAACACATTGTAATTATATAGTTTCGTTCATGGTGCGTAGGGGGAAAACTTTGTTGTTCTTTTGCTGCATATGACTAATTAATAGTTTTAATATATATTTATAGATGCGTATTTCCTCAATCACTATTGTAATTTACTGGTGACAATTAGATTTTATTTTTGCATAGATGCAGATGTGTGACAATTAGATGTTGGTAGTCACTTGATTTTGTTTTGCCTAATAATGGTGTATGAGCATTTCAGCCAGTCTTTTGAAATTCCCAACTAATTTGCCTTGCTTTTTTTGGTACTTGAGGCTGCTAGGGATCGAACCCTAGCCACTGGAACTAAGAGTCCAGCACTCTACATAATGGTGTATGAGCATTTCAGCCAGTCTTTTGAAATTCCCAACTAATTTTCCTTGCTTTTTTTTGGTACTTGAGGCTGCTAGGGATCGAACCCTAGCCACTGGAACTAAGAGTCCAGCACTCTACCACCTGGCCAAATGCCCGATGCACTAAGATTAGAGATGATTTTCCTTGCTTGTGTAATAAGATTAGATATAATTCATGTTTTCTTGGTGTTCATGTATAAACTTCTTAACTCTTTACATTTTTTGTATTTAAACTGCAGGCATGTGCAACCAAGGGTTCATATTCTGTGAAAAAGTTAAGGAGAGGCTATGCAGCTCAGATGACTACCAGGCATTTTTAAAGTGCCTTAATATCTATAGCAATGGGATAATCAAAAGAAATGATTTGCAAAATTTGGTATTCTATACACAATATTTTTCTGCTATTTTTTATTTTTCAAATCTACGATCTGCTTATTTTGTTAAGAATTCTTAAGGGGAAATGTTTCACTTTCTACCATTGCTGGTAGTTTAGTTAACCTTGCTTTCTGTGTATATCAGGTGACTGATTTGCTTGGCAAGTATCCAGATCTTATGAATGAGTTCAACCAGTTCTTGGAGCGTTGTGAGAATACTGGTAACTGCTGAAGAAGTATCAGTTTTGAGTTGTTTTATTTTGATTATTTAGCATCATGGCTGTTTCTAATCTTAAATGTCTCCTGCAGATGGGCTACTTGCTGGTGTTATTAGTAAAAGTATGTGACTGCCTCCTTTTCTTTGTCATGGTGTTGTATGCTTTTATATTTTTCTTGGCTGTTTTCTCAGTCATATATGTGTGTGATCAAGTCTTGTTGATGAAATTATTTCCATTTACATATCTGTCAATTCCAATGATGTTTGTTTCTTGATTGCAGAATCACTTAGTGGTGATGGACATGCATCTAGGCCAGTGAAGTTAGAAGACAAAGATAGAGAGCAGAAACGTGAAATAGAGGGAGCTAAGGAAAAGGAGAGATATAGGGAGAAGTATATGGCAAAATCTATACAGGAGCTTGACCTTTCTAACTGCCAACGTTGTACTCCAAGCTATCGGCTGCTGCCTGATGATGTATAACTTTTTTTTATCATTTGTCACTTGCAAATTATGCATGATTTTGCACAGTTCTGCAAAGTATGCATGATTTGTTCTGACTTTTACATTCTGTGCTTTTTGTTTCTCTCAGTATCCAATACCCATAGCAAGTCAGAAATCAGAGCTTGGTGCTCAAGTGCTGAATGATCATTGGGTATCTGTGACTTCCGGAAGTGAGGATTATTCTTTTAAGCACATGCGTAGAAATCAGTATGAAGAAAGTTTGTTCAAATGTGAGGATGATAGGTAATACTTGATGGCCCCTCTATTGGTCCCACTACTATTTATGTAATCAATATAGTGATTACCCTTTATTCATCACTGCTGTAATTTTATGTTCAGTTATCTCATCACATTTATGTTCTGCAAGTAAATGAAGGTTAGAATGAGTTTTGAGAAGAAAAACAATGTGCAATGATTAAATATTTCGGTATGCTCTTGGAAATTCCAGGGTATCATATATCCCTTAGCATAACAAAATTCTTTGTATTGTCTTAGATTTGAGCTGGATATGTTGTTAGAATCTGTGAGCTCAACTGCCGAGCGCGCTGAGGGTTTGCTGAAGAGCATTAATGAAAACAAAGTGGATTCTCCAGTTCGTATTGAAGATCACTTTACTGGTTTGTATTTGTTCTAAGATTATCAAATCATGTGTCACTCTCTACCATCTGAAAATTATTCATCTAGTTTAACTTTTGGCCACTTTTGAATTACTTACTGCAGCTCTAAATATAAGGTGCATTGAGCGTTTATATGGTGACCATGGTCTTGATGTGATGGAAATATTACGTAAAAATCCTGCCCTTGCACTACCTGTAATCTTAACTCGCCTGAAGCAGAAGCAAGAAGAGTGGACAAAGTGCCGTGCTGATTTCAACAAGGTCTGGGCTGAAATTTATGCGAAAAACCATTATAAATCACTTGATCACCGCAGTTTCTATTTCAAGCAACAGGATTCAAAGAACTTGAGTGCAAAATGTAAGTTAGGACGAGGTGTTCATTTCTATGCTCTTCTATATACTTCTTACTTTGCTTGTCTAGTCTTGTTGATCCTTATTTATAATTGCAGCTTTAGTGGCTGAAATTAAGGAGTTGAAAGAGAAGAATCAGAAAGAAGATGATGTTCTTGTCGCTAGTGTTGCCGGTCACAGACAACCCTTAGCTCCACACGTTGAATACGAATATTTGGATGTCGACATTCATGAAGATCTATATAAACTTATAGAATATTCCTGTGAAGAGATGTGCTCAACCAAAGAACAGTTAAATAAAGTGATGAGGCTCTGGACCACGTTCTTGGAGCCCATGTTGGGTGTTCCTCCTCGACCTAACGGTAGAGAGGGGGCAGATGAAGGTAGTAAAGCTCAGAATCCTGCTGTAAACTGCACTGGATCAAGCATCGCTGAAAGTGATGGAAGTCCTGGAGCTGATGCTACTGTTAATTCTGGGCAGCAAAAAACTGCTAGTGATGGAGATGAGAACAGTTCAGCAGAACTAACTAATTCTTGCAGAAATAGTTTGACAAATGGAGAAACTTTGGTCAAAGAAGAACACTCAGGTCGCATCTCTAGGGATGATTCAAAGCTAGAGAAAGAAATCAAATTTGTAGCTGACAAAAGGCCTGGAAGTAGTATGAATGCCTCCATTGAGAAAGTAGGCAATTCCATAGCAGCCCTTGCAATTGGAGAAAATAATCACAGCAGGAACAATGTTGAAGGGGCATCAGGTTTGTATGTCTGAAACAGATGCATGACAATCTTTTTTATGATTTTGTTGTTCACTATTACAGTTTTGTTTTGTTATTACCTTGATTCATTTTCATCACTTTCCAAAATTATTTTGCTACATTGAGATCATTTCAAAGTTTCAATGGTGTGGTGCAGCATCAAGACCTAGCGTTACTGCCGAAGATCGTGAACCTGAAGCTAATGCTGATCTTGTGCATTTATTAGAGGTATGAGTTTACGTATATCAACAATGTATTCTCCTTCACATGACTGAAGCTGATATTCACTAATTGGTTTGGGGAAATTTTAAAATATATGGCATTTTGGTTATACTTATTTTGCTTGCTTCCTCCTGGCTTAGGTGGAATAGCAAGGAGATGCTCTCTTGATTTTTTTCATAATATGCTTTTTTGATATTTTTGGTACTTCAGGGTGGTGATATAGCGAAACATGCTTTATTAGTAAATGGAGTACCTACAGATGGCTCTAATGTTAATAAGTATCATGAAGAATCTGCTGGGGGCTCCAAAATTGAAAAAGAAGAAGGTGAATTGTCACCTAATGGTGATTTTGAGGAGGATAACTTCGTTGCCTATGGTGATAATGGTCTAAAGGCTGTGCCAAAGGCAAAGCATAGTGTTGAAAGCAGACAGTATCGATCTGGAAGTGGGAAAGAGTTGCAGTGTGAAGATACTGGAGGAGAAAATGATGCAGATGCTGATGATGAGGATAGTGAAAATGCCTCGGAGGCTGGTGAGGATGCATCAGGCAGTGAGTCTGCGGGTGATGAATGCTCACGTGAAGAGCACGAAGAGGAGGAAGAGGTAGAACGTGATGAAGTTGATGGTAAGGCTGAGAGTGAAGGTGAAGCTGAAGGGATGACTGATACGCATTTTGTGGGAGCAGATGGCACGTCCTTGTCATTTTCAGAACGTTTTCTTTTTACCGTGAAGCCTCTTGCAAAGCATGTAACTGCAGTTTTACCTGATGAAGATGGGAACAATTCTTGGGTGTTTTATGCAAATGATGATTTTTATGTTCTTTTCAGACTTCATCAAGTACGTAGGTTTCCAAAACCTCTTTTAACTTTTTTCTTCGAACTTTTATTTCTACATATTATTTAAAATTCCTCATATGTTGTATTTTCCTGTAGATCCTTTATGAAAGAATACTGTCAGCAAAAACAAATTCAACAGGTGCTGAAATAAAGTGGAAAAATTCAAAGGAATCAAGTTCTTCAGATTTATATGCCAGGTGATTTACATTTCAGTTTTACTGCTGAACAGTTTCAAGGGTCTCATTCATTCTAATTTGGAAAATTTTGTCCTACATAGATTTGTGAGTGCACTGTACAGTGTGCTTGATGGATCTGCCGATAATGCCAAGTTTGAGGATGAATGTCGAGCTATTATAGGAAACCAGTCATACGTGTTATTTACTTTGGACAAGCTAATATATAAATTGGTTAAGCAGGTTTGCTTTCTTTGATGGTCTGTCTAATTTCTTTGTTTATTTCCTGCAACTGTTCTGAATTATAGTCCTAAATGCAGCTTCAAGCTGTTGCAACAGATGAGATGGACAATAAACTTCTTCAATTGTTTGAGTATGAAAAATCCCGGAAACATGGGAAGACCATAGATTCAGTGTATTATGAGAATGCACGTGTCCTCCTTCACGAGGAGAATATATATCGAGTGAAATGTGTAAGTTTGCATGTCTTTCTACTGTGACACCTTTTCAAATAAGGAACAGAAAGCACATGAATGCCACTTTCTTTCTGTCATTGTATAAGTATCTTTTATGTGTATAATTCTTATTTGTTGAACCCCTGGATAATATTTTAGCTTGGGTCCTTTGTTGCAGTCATCTTCACCATCTCGTTTGTCTATTCAACTGATGGACAATGTCATTGAAAAGCCCGAGGCATTTGCTGTTGCCATGGAACCTAATTTTTCAGCTTTTCTGCATAATGATTTCCTTTCCGTCTTCTCGGGCAAAAAGGAGCCACATGGCATTACTCTAAAGAGGTAATAATAACTGATAATGCTTTGATGGGATAGTTTGTTCTGCAAATTTATTTAAAATGTAGCTGCTGGTACTTGGTTCTGCCAGATCATGTTACTATAGATGTTTGTAGCATAGGAAATATCTGGAATATGGCATATAATCACTACTAGTGCTTAATCTGCTTTTCTTTATTTATATTTGTACTTGTAGAAACAAGAGCAAATATTCAGGTTTAGATGAATTTGCTGCTACTTGCATGGCCATGGAAGGTGTTGAACTGGCTAATGGTTTAGAGAACAAGATAGCTTGCAACTCATACAAGGTATCTTGTTGTTTTGAATATCAGGACTAATATTTTACCTCTCTTTCATGGCGGATTACGGACTATGGATGCCCAACTTATGCATATCATAAGAATCGCTCATTCCCATGATGTTTTTCCTCGGGTCCTTTATTCACATAACTTGTATATCTTGTTGGCAGATATCTTATGTGTTGGACACAGAAGATTTCTTCTTTCGTAGGAGAAGAAAATCATCACAACACAGATCTTCGCATAATAATCAGTCAAGAGTACATCGGTTCCATAGATTTTTATCCGCTTCGCAATAATTTAGCATTCTCTCTGACTGGCACAAAAAGGTAATTTCAACATTGCAATCTTAAAACCTTTGCAACTGTTTAAATGACTTCTATTTCAACCTAATTTGGATTTGTTATGCTTGTAGAGAAGCTCTTGGTGCAACCAATCCTTGAAAGGCTTTGGAAATGAATGTTTCTTGTATGTTCATAGTTTGATGCTAGTTGGCCATACTAATCGTGAAGAAGAGAATGGTTAGGAAATGTAGCATATCTGTAATATCTCATATAAGCAGGATCTGAGCCATTATTGTGTATATATAGGGTTGCAAGATACACTGTAAAAAAGAAACCAAAAAAAAAAAAACAAAGAGAGAAATTATTGTTCTGTTTATTATAGTTTTCAGTTATTGGTCAATCTAACTAACAAAATGAAATGAGGCTTATGATTTTCTTTTTCCCTTTTTTTTGGTGTGTGTGGGGACACGCTACTGAATTACTATAACCAAAAAGAAATAAGCACTGAATTACTATAACCAAAAAGAAATAAGCACTGAATTACTATAACCAAAAAGAAATAAAGCTAATAAATGATGAGAATTGCTAATGGAAAGGGAGAAGCATTTTATCTTATAAACTGTCAATGTAAATTTTACTACTTTACCAGTTGGCAGAAGTAGTGATACATGTTTGAGAAATTTTTTTTTTTTAAAGTAAAATTTTGTAATTTGCCAGCCTAAGACAACTTTAAACCGGTTCGAATGACGTGAACCCGAATAATCCAAACTTGATACTCTCTCTCATTCATATTGAATGGTCACATTACTATTTTGGGATGTTCCAAAATAATAGTCACTTTCCTAAAATGGCAAAAAATTTTACAACCTTACCCTTCATTTAAACACAACTTTTTATGGGACCCACCACTTCATACCACTTTTTAAGGATATAATTGTAAAACACCTACTAAAATACTATCACTTTTTTTTAAACTCCGTGCCATTTACAAAGTGGCAATTCAATTCGGAACGGAGGGAGTATAAGTTTATAAGTATTTCACAAAGAAAAACCCGAATAATCCAAACTTGATATAAGTTTATATTTCACAAGTTTATATTTCACGGAGTTATATTTTGGCTTAATGCACAAAATCCCCATGAAGCATCACAAGGAGACTTTGCCCCTATTTTTTTTGTCCAACTTTGCCCCTCAAAGTATGAAATAAGGATACTTTGTCTCCTGCCGTAACAGAATTAAGTCATGTGCGTGCACATGACTAATGAGTCTGTTAGCTCGAGGTTTTCTGCTAAAGTAGAATTTCCATATCAGCCAAAAAATGGCCTCCACCTGGATTTTTATCAATTTCTTAAAGATATAAAAAGTTGACATGAGGTCCAATTTTGACTGACGTGGAAATTCTACGTCAACAAAAACCCTCGAGTTGATAGACTTGTTAAGTCTCAAATACCCACGTGACTAAATTCTTTTATGACAGGAATAAAATGTCATCATTTCATATTTCAGAAAGCAAAGTTGGTAAAAAAAAAAAAATTAAGGGACAAAGTGTCGGTCATATTTTTTCGATTTTCTTTCCTAATGATATCCGTGTTGTGTTTATTAACTTGGTCCAAGATCGATATTACGGTTGATAATAAAAAAAAAAAAATCGCTACGGATATATATGTGTTTTATGTTCCCCTGAAGCCCTATGGCCCAATTTATGCGGCAATTCGGCCCAACTCCAAAACCTATTATCAGACAGCCATGAAAGATATGTGAAATATTGGCCATCCACGTGGCAATTTTTGTGAGTCTGCTAACTTTCTCACGCCATTTGAACATGGCCAGCCCAGCAACAAACATGCATATTCCAGTCCGAATTCAATAAAATCAAATCAATTTTCTAATTTCCTAGATTACCCTCTAAAAATTATGAAAATTTCTTGTCCGACACCATAAAAACAAATAAAAAATTCGTTTATTTTCTCTTATAATAATGATATATATTGAATACATATTATTAGATCACATTTGATGACAATATATATATTCTCCATATTAAGAAAATTCTCAAATTGTACAAAAAGAAAAAGAAAAAAAGGAAAATTCTCAAAGTCTCAATTATAAATATTTGGAAATGAATTAGATTATGTACAAACAAAGGAAATTGAAATTATAATAAAAATTTGTCAAATGAAAATACTTTTCTTTATAGAAAATTCTCGGCATCTATTATCCAATAAGCATTTATTTGAGGTGATTTTGTAACCAAATCGTCTAAAAAAATCATTAAAAATTAAGAATGTAGCTTAATTTTTTTTCTACTGAAAATAGCTTAATCTTTAACTTCAAAGAAAAGGAAGTCAGTTTTTTTTTTGGCCAAAATCGTCTACTTATTTTATTAATAATTCAAAAACCAGGGTTACATTCACTAATCACCTTAGACCTAGACAGAAAGAGAAATACAGAGAAAACTCAAAAATCTAGACCCAAAGAAATCAGCACCATCAGGCAGCCTCCGGGGGAGCAGGAATCCCATCCTTGTTGAAGATATGCACCAAGGGGAAAGGGGGTTGAAGGACCCATCCAGCAGGACACTTTCCCAAACGAGCAGAATTTGCTACCCAATCGGCAGCCGAATTGGCTTCCCTTCTCACCAAATGGAATCTGGCATCCGAAAAGCTTCGAAACAAATCTCTAATATCATGTACAATTGGATCAATCTCCCATCTCCTGTTTTTCACCGTAGAAAGAGCACCCAAGAGTTCCTCAGAATCAAACTCGAATATGGCTTTCTGCACATTGTCAGATTTAGCAAGTCTGACAGCCTCCATGAGAGCTTTTGCCTCAGCCTCAAGAGCCGACCCTGCAAGACACTGACCATCACTACCATTCACTACAGACCCCAGTTCATCTCTGACAACCACACCAAGCCCAGCAGGATCATCTTTTGTAGCAAAAGAGACATCGCTATTGTATTTCAGAAAATGAGGGTCAGGGGGGAACCAAACCTCAGGACTTTTCCTAGTACACATTGGCCTTTTCCTGTCAACTTTGTGATCAGAGCAGGTTTTAAGGAAACTCCAGGCTGCATTCTTTGATCTGATAACAGTTTGCTTGCGATTGACTTCCTTGTTTTGGAAAACACTCTCACATCGACCCTTCCAAATAGCCCAGGCAGTGAAAGCTATATTAGTTCTGAAATTGTCCACCTCTTCCTTTGTACCAAAAAAGGAAGTCAGTTATTATTGTAAGTTTTCAAATAAATATTCCTTTTTATCAATATATTATAATATATTGATTTTTAAATATATTAATTATAAATTAAGTTAGAAAAGATAGTAAAACAAATTGTTTTACACCGGCTGTAAGTTGATCCCTCCTCTTATAATAATGTGGAGTGTTAAAATATAGTTTCATTAGCATTGCTATTATCATCCAACAAATAAATTGTTTTCGGACAAGAAAATAGGAAAATAAACAAATTTTCTACCTTTATTTAACTTTGGTGGGGCCCATTAAAAATCTTCTAAAAATGATATATAATAAATATAATAAAATTATCTTTAAAACATATTATTGTGAAATAAGTCAGGATCTCAAGGGTATTATAGTCAATAGACATTTATATATAAAAGGAAACACAAAACAAGAGTCGTTTAAAAATTGTTCAGGGCTTAAGGCTCAGGCCGACGAAGAAAGAGCAACGAGGAACGCAGAAACAGAAAAACAAATAAAAACTGCCTTTGGTTTGTCATCCACACTCGCGCTATCTTTAGCCGCCGTTTTCATTCATTCTATTTCGGAATCGCTCGATTCTGTGCCGGAATTTGCCTCGTTACCTAACAGAGCTAGAAATTAATCTGTATTTTTGTCCTCATCATCATGGTTTCGGATTTCGTATCAAACGTTTCTCTGCCTTGCCTCTCCAAGAAGAAGAGGGTAACTGCATTTTCTTCTTACTTCATTAATGTTTTTTTCCTCGGAAAATTATTTTTGTATGAATTTTTATTTATTTATTTATTTATTTTTGTGGATTTTTTGATATGATATAGACAAATAGATTGGCGAAATTGAAGCAGTCAAAGCTCGATGTTAGGCGTGAACAATGGCTATCTCAAGGTATTTTTCTTTTAATTAAGTTATGTTCTTTTCTTATGAATGTATTTTGTACAAGGTAAAAGGGCTTTTCTTGGTTGAGTTTAGGCCATCTCAGGAAATTATTTGAATTTGTATTTTTCTTTCTTTTTCAGAATAAATGAGTTTAATTATATTTCCTTTGGTTTAAATGAAATTCGATGAGGATTATTTATTTAATTTTAACAGATGACATAAAATGTATGAGAAAGAAATAAATTGGAATATTTCATTGTATTCTTTTTTATTATTATCATCTTATAAGAATTCCTTATGCAGTTAATTGACTTATTAGTTTTAGTAAATTCTTTTTCAAAAAGACCACATCGAAAAAAAAAAAGGCTTTTTTT